>VMDR010002826.1:0-82660 GCA_007922815.1 Macrotus californicus
TTTTTTTAAACTTTTTTCCTTTTTTTTTAAATTTTAGAGATGGGGAAGGGAGGGAGGTGAGAGAGATGGAGAGAAACATCAAAGCAAGAGAGAAACAGCTCGGGTGCCTCTCACACACACTTCCTAGAGCGTTCACCCCGTGCTACGCACTTGGCATGAATCCCCACAACATCCTGGTAGGTCAGGCATTCCTGCAACCCGCCTTTCACAGACACAGGAAAGAATTAAGGCTCAGAGACCCTTAGTTTCTCGCTCAAGTTTGTGCACAGCTGCTGAGTGGTGGAGGTTAGATTAAACCCACGACTGCCTGATTCAGACAAAGGCTTATGCTCCTTTCTTTAAATTGCTCTGTGCCTCAGTTTCCTCGTCCACACATTTGGGACACCAAGGCCTGTCTCACCCAGTTGACATATGACTGAGTTAGCACTTGGAGAGCAAGCACACAGGCTTCTTAATTATTAACATTATTATTAGCACCAAGCCATAGGGGACCAGGAAGACCACGCAAGGGGAGACTGGGCCTTAAATGATGGGAAAGATTGGTCCTGAGGAACACCAGGCCGCAGGGTCCTGCCCCACACACATAATTGGTTATTCAAATCAGTGCTGCCTTCCCCTAAGTTCCACTAATCATGAGCCAGGCAGGGTGCTAGGTTCTGGGGACAGTGACAGTTTCTGCCCTCAGTGAGCTTACAGCTGCTCGGGAGAGACAGTCACAACGCTCTCTGGGTCAGCTCTGGGGGATGGACTGGGGTGGGGGGCCAGCAGAGGGCCCTTGTGCAGCTGGGGACCCGGAGAAAGGAGGGGAAGGCTTCTAGGCTGAGGTCTGAAGAAAGTCTGCCTGGCAGGGATAATTTAAAAGCAAAGATAGGAGTGGCAAGAGGGGTGGGGGCAGAATCTCCCGAGTAGAAGGAACAGCACCGTGAAGTCCCCAAGAAGCTAGAGAACCTGGTGCCTTGATGCGGCAGGTGGTCAGGGCCAGATCCCACAGGTACGAATGGGACAAGGAGTTTGGACCTGACCACTGGGCGCCAGGAAACCACGATGGGTTTGCAGGTAGGGAGTGACTCCACTGGATTTATGGATTTTGAGAAGAGCAGAGTGGAGAGTGGATTGTGAGGAAGGAGATTCCTACAGTCCAGGACAGCCCCACTAATCCGTTATCCTGAATGGGGGCTCTGGAATGTCCCTGGCCATCTTCTTGTGCTCTGAAGTTTAAGACCCATTTACGCGACAAGGATCCCAGAACTACTTAGAACTATTTAGTGAAATGACAGCAGCTTAGAAGGGAAAATCCCATGCAGTTCTGGGCAGTCGGCATTACCTCGAAGTCTCACGGGCAGGCTTCCCAGCTCAGCAATCGGATGTGCTTACCGTTCATTCATTCATTTACTCATTCATTCATGCATTCACTCACCCAGCACATGATTTCCTGCACCTCTTGTGGGTCAGACGCTATGCTTGGGGGCAGGTGACACCACAAAGCAGGACTGCTTTCTTGTACACTCTGGGCGTTGACACCGTACACGTAATTACAGCATGAAAGGTGCTTGGAAGATTCTTGGTCATTACAGCGAGGACAGGATCACCACTCAGGGATGGACAGTGGGGTGGAAAGGAAGTGGTGTTAACAGGCCCAGCCCAGGCCTCTCACATGGAAGAGTACAAATAACTTTATTCAACAAATATAAATTGAATGCCTACTAGGACCCAAGGACCAGAAGAAAAATAAAGCAAGGGAAGGGAACACTCGAGGAAGGGGGAACATTTGAGAGGTGAACTCCTCAGCCCCTCCAGGCCCCAAGGTCCTCTGCCCATCCCGCTCTCTCTCTGCCCCTCCGACTTGGCCTCCGCCCAGCTCAGGCCTCAACCCGCCCCCCAACCAGAAAGGTCCCAGCTCAAAGGTGGACCGAAGACAAAGGAGCCTTAATATACTCTAAAACAGCCTTGTCCCAGCTGGAGTTGGAGAGCGGGAAGGAAGAGAAGGACAATGGATGAAACCCCTGCCCCTTTCCCAGCTGGAGCCCAGGAAGATACTCTTTTGAAATCCTTCTCTAGCCTGCCTGTAGTGCAAGCCCCAGCCCTGAGCTGCCATCCCTCCACCCAGGATCAAGCAAGGGCGATTATTCTTAGGACCTGCTATGTGTGAACCTCACATTAGTCCAGTTAATGAGTAGTTTATTAGCCCTGGCTGGTGCCGTTCGGTGGATTGAGTGCTGGCCTGTGAACCAAAGGGTAGCCTGTTTGATTCCCAGTCAGGGCACATGCCTGGGTTGCAGGCCAGGTCCCCAATAGGGGGCATGTGAGAGGCAATCACACATTGGTGTTTCTCTCCCTTTCTCCCTCCTTTCTTCTCTCTCTAAAAATAAATAAAACCTTTAAAAAATGACTGGTTTATTAGAACGTCATTCTCGGAGGGGAGTTTGGCATCTGGCGGTAGAGCTTCACATCTTGGCTCTTTTATGTAACTGCTGTGTGACCTCATGCCTTTCCTATCCCTCTCTGTGCCTGTGCCTCAATTTCTTCTGCCTGAAACACTTGTCTCCAGCTCTGAGGCATTGGCTCCATTTTATTTTATTAAAAAAATTTTTTTTTGCCCTGGCTGGTGTGACTCAGTTGGCTGGAGCATTGTCCCATAAACCAAAAAGTCGCAGGTCCAATTCTCTGTTGGGGCACATATCCAGATTATGGGTTTGATCCCTGGTGGGGGCACGTATGAGAAGGCCACCGATGGATGATCCTCTCTCATGTCGATCTCTCTCTCGAAGCAATAAAAATAAATGCCCTCAGATGAGGATAAAAAACAAATTAAATTTTAATTGATTGTAGAGAGAGGAAAGGAGAAAGTTCAGATTCGTTGCTCCACCCACTTATGAACCCTGATGGGGGTCAAACCTGAAACCTAGGTGTATTAACAAGATGTTCCGAACAACTGAGCTTCCTGGCCAGGCCTTCTTCTTGTTTCTTTTTTTTTTTTTTTTTAAAGATTTCATTTATTTATTTTTAGAGAGGTGAAGGAAGGGAGAAGGAGAGGGATGAGAGACATCAATGTGTGGTTGCCTCTCACATGCTCCCTAGTGGGGTCTGGCCTGCAACCAGGCATGTGCCCTGACTGGGAATCGAACCAGCGACCCTTTGGTTCGCAGACCAGCATTCAATCCACTGAACCACACCAGCCAGGGCTCTTCTTGTTTCTTAAGTCTGACATGGAGTCTTCTTGGACCAACGTCTGAAGACTCATTGAAAGAGGCCTTCCTCGTTATTCTCCATCACAACCTGGTTGGCTGCCTTCTTGCCCTTCTCAACTTGGCGTTATACCTCCACTGTTCGTTTCCTGCTTGTGGTGTGTGGATTCCCGCTCTGCCACCCGCTGGACCATTGTCTCCTTGGTCTCAGGTGTGCCCACCTTGAATGAATGCACAGAATGTGGGTTGATAACAATACTTGCCGTACCTGGACACTGTGAAGATTAAGTGCATCTAACACCTGAAAGAGCTTAATAAATAAAAACCATGCCCTGGTTGGTGTAGCTCAGTGGATTGAGTGCCAGCCTGTGAACCAAAGGGTTGCTGGTTCAATTCCCAGTCACGGCACGTGCCTGGGTTTCGGGCTGGGTCCCCAGTGGGGGCCACGTGAGAGGCAACCACACATTGTGTTTCCCTCCCTCTCTTCCCTCTCTCTAGAAATGAATAAATAAAATCTTAAAACAAAAAAAACAAGAGCCATAATTAAAGCATCCGTTCTGCACAAGTTCTCTGTGCTTCGGGCTAGGGTGACCCTACAGATGGGTAGTAGAGGTAAAGCGAGTGGTTGTTTGTGATTCCGAGACATAGGTGTTGGTCCTATTATGCAAATAACAACGGAGCCTCAGAAAGAAAGACTGATTTGGCACAAAGTTGAGTGTATAGCTTTGTTTTGGTTTTTAGGCAGCAAATCAGAACTGATTGAAAGGAAGTGATTGAAAGGCACTTCCAATCAGTTACCTTGTAAGGTTAGGATGTATTTTATTCTGGGGCTACATCTTAACTCAGTGTTATAACAAGTTCTGGAATTATCTTTCTTTAAAAAAGATTTTATTTATTTCTAGAGAGAGGGGGAGCGAGGGAGAAAAAGGAGAGAAACATCGCTGTGAGACAGAAACTTCAAGAAATATTGATCAATTGCCTCTCAGACATGCCCTAACCAGGAATCGAACCGCAAACCCAGGCATGTGCCCTGACCAGGAATTGAACCAGTGACCTTTTGCTTGGCAGGATGATGCCTAACCCACTGAGCCACACAGGTCAGGGCTGGAATGATCTTTTTAGTCTGATTGTCCTAAAAAAATAAAAATTCCTCCGCCCCTTGAAAGTGGATTTGATTTATTTTTATATTTTTAAAAATTCTTATTTATTTATTGAATTACAATTTATAGTCACTATTATTTTGTATTAGTTTCAGGCTTACACCTTCGTGGTTAGACAACCACACACTTTACAGAGCGGGTCCCCTGGAATCCCCTGCACCCACCTGGCACCTCCCACAGTTATCCCAGCATCATTGACCACGTTCTCTGGGCTGGACTTCACATCCCGTGACCATTCTGTAACCACCATCTGCACTTCTCAGTCCCTTCACCTGTGTCACCCAGCCCCCCAACCCCCTCCCCTCTGCCAGTCATCAGTCTGTTCCCTGTACGTATGAGTCTGTTTCTGTTTTGTTCGTTTGTTGGTATTGTTCTTTAGGTTCCACATGTAAATGAAATCATATGGTGTTTGTCTTTCTCCAACTGACTTATTTCATTTAGTGTAATACCCTTTCGGTCTGTTCATGCTGTTGCAAATGGTAAGATTTTGTTCTTTTTTCTTTCTTTCTTTTTAAAGTTTTGGGTTTTTTTTAAAGATTTTTTAAATTCATTCATTCATTCATTCATTTATTTATAGAGAGAGGGGAAAGGAAAGAGAAATAGAGAGAGAAACATCAATCGGCCTGCAACCCAGGCATGTTCCCTGAACATACTCTGACTGGGAATTGAACCAGCAACGTTTCACTTTGCAGGCTGGCACTCAATCCACTGAGCCACACCAGTCAGGGCATGTAAGATGGATTTGATCTTTCGAATCAAGATTTATTCAGAGACAAAGTACAGTCATGCGCCCCATGACGACATTTCAGTCAACGACAGACCGCATCACCCTCCTCCGAGCAAAGCCCCTGCGCTGCGGGCGGTGTAGAAGTGTCCCACATGCAGCCATGCAGAGTACGTGCGACCTGGCAGTCCTGATCAACAACTGCGTTACTGGGTGCGCGTTTACGTAGTATACTTTTTCTTGCTGCTGTAGGCTGTATTCTTTCTACTTATAAGAAAAGTTTGCTGTGGAACATTATACCCTGGTGTGGCAGCAGCCTCAAACATCTCATGTTTACCGAGTCTCTCTCTCTTTTTTTAATTCATTTCTAGAGAGAGGGGAAAGGAGGGAGGAAGAGAGAGAGAGAAACATCCGTGTGTGGTCGCCTCTCTCAGGGCCCCCAACTGGGGACCTGGCCCGCATCCCAGGCCTGTGCCCTGACTGGGAATGGAAACGGTGAGCCTCTGGTTCACAGCCCACACTCAATCCACTGAGCCACACCAGCCAGGGCTACTGAGTCTCTCGCTTGCAACATTTTCTCTTGCGCTTGATTTAATCTCCTGCTATAGAAAGTTAGTGTAGCCGGAGTGTGCAGTGTTTGTAACCGTCCACAGTGGTGAACGATAATGTCACTAATGTCACGTTCATTCACCACTCACTCACGGACTCACCCAGGGCAACTTCCAGCCCTGTAAGAAGTGCCCTAGACAGGTGTACCATTTTTTTTTTATCCTTTCTGCATATTTTTGCTCTGTGTGCCATTTCTATTTTTAGATACACAAGTACTTACCATTGTGTTACAATTCCCTACGGTATTCAATATAGTAGCAGACCTTTTAGGCCTGTAGCCTGGGAGCGGTAGGCTATACCACCAGGCCTGGGTGTTCAGTAGGCCAGACCGTCTGGGTTTCTGTAAGCGCACTCCGTGATTTTCGCCCAACAAAATCGCCTAACGGCACGTTTCTCAGAACATATCTGTTGTTAAGCAGAACATGACTATAAATGATTATGTTGGGACTTAGCGGGGGCATCTCTTTCGGTCTATAAAATGTGTTGTGAATATGACTTTTGTTCCAGTTCATTTGGAAGAATAAGGCTGTAATTATGCCCAATAAAACCCCTGAAATTAAAGAATAACAGCCCTGGCTGGTGTGGCTCAGTGGATTGAGTGCTGGCCTGCGAACCAAAGGGTCGCCGGTTCCATTCCCAGTCAGGGCACGTGCCTGGGGTGCAGGCCAGGTCTCCAACAAGGGGCACATGAGAGGCAACCGAACGTTGATGTTTCTCTCCCTCTCCTTCTCCCTCCCTTTCCCTCTCTCTAAAATAAATAAATAAAATCTTTTAAAAAAATAAATAAATAATGAAACGAGCCAAGTTTCACCACATGTGAAGACATAGATAAAGTAAAGCCAGATATAAAAGATGACACATATGGTTTCATTTATATGAAATGTCCAGAAAAGGCAGATTTATAGAGACAAAGAATAGATTAGTGGGTGGCTGGAGCTGATGGTAGGAAAGGGCCTGAGGCTTCTTTTGGGGGTGATGGAAATGTTCTAAAATCAGATTGCAGTGATGATGGTACAGCTTTGTAAATTTATTAACATCCATTGAATCATATGCTTAAAATAACTGAAATCTATGGAGTGTAAATTATACCTAAAACAAAGTAGTAGTCACCCTGACTGGTGTGGCTCAGGGGGTTGGGCGTCGCTGGTTCGATTCCTAGTCAGGGCACATGGCTGGGTTGAGGGCTTGGTCCCCAGCTGGGGGCGTGAGAGAGGCAACCAATTGCTGTTTCTCTCACACATCTATGTCTCTCTCCCTCTATTTCTCCCTCCCTTTCCCTATTTCTAAAAAATAAATAAATACAATCTTTCAAAAGAGAGTAGTAGTCCAAGCAGAATAATATAAACAATGTTTTAAAATTGATTTTAGAGAAAGAGAAAGGGGGAGGGAGAGAGAGAAATGTCGATGACTTGTTCCATTTATCATGCACTCACTGGTTGATTCTTGCACGTGCCCTGAGCCGGGATCAAACCCAAAACCTTGGTGTATCGGGACGACACTCTAACCAACTGAGCTTCCCAGCCAGGGCTAAAGAATGTGGAACTGATACTGGAATAATCATAGATATCAGTTCGACTGCATAACAAGTCTAGAAACAGACTTGAGTATATGTTTTCGTTTTTTAATTTTACAAGGCTGAGCTGTCAATTTCTTGCAACTTTCAAAGTCTTAACACAGAAGAATTCTCTCTTAAAGAGAAAATCCCTTTCAAATCCTCTCCCCAAACCAACACTTCCTTGGAGTTAAAATGTGTGTATATCCATTCCACTCGGGACTCCAGCTCGTCCTCTCCCTCTCTTTTTTTGGTTGACTCTAACAACTTAATTGAGATGCACTTCATATACCATACAATTCAACTGTTTAAAGCATATGATTCAATGATTTCTAGTATTTTCACTGTCGCTCAGTCATCAACACAACCAATTAGGACATTTCATACCCTCAAAAGAAATCCCAGGGAGCATTTGAAATCTTGCTCACCATCGGTTGGCTCAAATAAACTCTCATTTAAAAAAACAAACAAACAAAAAAGAGCCCTGGTCAGGTAGCTTAGTTGGTTCAAGCACCAACCCCATACAGTCCAGGGCTGTCAAACTCATTATCACCCAGGGCCCCATCAGCCTCGTGGTTGCCTTCCAAGGGCCGAATGTAATTCAGGACTGTGTAAATGTAACTACTCCTTCACTAGGGGGCAAGGAGCTCAGCCCTGCTGCCGGGTAGAAACAAGGCGCCGGGCCGGATAAAACAAGGTGGAAGGCTGGATTCGGCCCATGGGCCTTGTGTTTGCCACCTGTGGTCTAGAATGTGTTTTCACTGATGCTCTCAAGGTCTTTCCCCACTTCCTGGAGGTTCTGCCCAAATGCCAACCTGCTAGGGAGGCCTTACCTTATTATCTGTGTTTTGCTCAAGAACTGATCATAATCATTGCTATCTCATATATATTAGACAATAAATATGGACTGATTGAATGAGTGAATGTGGTTCTATGTAAACAAATTTTCTTCTAAATATGTCAACTCCAGTATTTCTTGTCAACATTATGAACTCCAGCACCAGTTCTATTGAAAAAATGTGACGTGTAAACAATTATTTGGGTAAAGCTAGACCGTAGGAGCCGCAGTTATTCAATGAGAGATGGCTCATGTGCCGCCCACTCCAACATTTCTTACCGCTCTTCATGGGAGCTTTCACATCCACACTTACCCAGTATAGCCCTGGCTGGTGTGGTTCAGTGTACTGAGTGATGGCCTGCAAACCTCAAAGCTGCAGGTTCGATTCCCAGTCAGGGCACTCGCCTGCGTTGGGGGCCAGGTCTCTGGATGGGGTTGTGCGTGGGGCAACCGATCCATGTATCTCTCACACATCAACGTTTCTCTCCCTTTCTTTCTCCTCTCTCTAAAAATAAATAAATACAATCTTTTAAAAAGACAATCAATATGTATTTAAAAATGTGTTGGAACAACTGACCAATCTTTGGGGAAAAAGTCTAATTATAAACCTGTCTGACATCACACTCCAGAATGAATTCAGACGGATTCTAACTTGTAATGTTAAAAAAGGATGATAAACCAATATTAGAAGAAAACAGAGCTGATTATTGACATCATCTTGGGATGGAGTTCTCTCTAAGCCTCACCAATGGCAGAAAACACAGAAAAAAAAGGAAAAGAAAACAAAGATCAAGGGCCTTGACTGCATAAAAATAAAATACAGTAGTGAGTCTCCCCCCACCCCACAATTAAAATATCACTTAAAAGACAATGAGAAGCAAATAACAACCTAGAGGAAAATATTTTGCAACATAGAAGAAAGAAGGCTTATGTGCTTAATATGTAAAATACACTGATAAGCTGACAAAGAAAAGAGAAACATTTCCATAAGAAATTGGGCAAACTGCCTTTCCGGCGGTGACAACCTCCCCAGGACCAGATGCCCCTCGCTGAGGATCTCCTTCATCCCTCTCCAGAGGAGAAGGGGAAGCACAGGAAGAGGTGCCTGGTGCCGAGCCCCAGTTCCTGCTTCACGGATGGGAAATGCCGGGAGCTCCGGAACAGCGTCGCGGTGCCTCGTTGCGCCGGGCGCTGGCCGTCGCGGTGTGTGCTGGCTGCTCCGCTGCGCTCCGCCAGCCTGCAGGAGGAAGCGGAGCCAAAGCACCCCGATCAGGATGGGTGGGTAGCCGTCTCACTCGCTGAACACATTTTGGATTAAAATAAAAGGAGGGTCAATGAACACAAACGGGCAATTTACAAAAGAATGAATACCATCAGTCAAGAAGCCGATGAGAACCTGTTGCATCTCACTAGGAACACTAACTCCAAGATAACATTTCCCACCTAGCAAGGAAGAAATTCTGAGAATGAGGCAGCGTTCGGTGGCGCACGGGCAAACACTGCAGGATTGTACCTGAACAAGTGGGCAACATGTTAAAACTCCTCATTACTCCACATACTTTCTCACTCAGCAACTGCAATTCAAGGAGTGTATCCACGTGTGCGTGCCAAGATTTAGTTGCTGGGATGGTCATCACGACATTGCTTATGACATCAGCCCTGGCTGGTGTGGCTCAGTGGATTGAGTGCCAGCCTACAAACCAAAGGATTGTTGGTTCGATTCCCAGTCAGGGCACATGCCTGGGCTGCAGGCCAGGTCACCAGTAGGGGGCGCTTAAGTGGCAACCATTCATAGATATTTCTCTCCCTCTCTTTCTCCCTCCACCTCTAAAAATAAATAAATAGAATCTTTAAAAAAAAATTGCTTATAACATCAAAATAGTTGGGACATCTTAAACTGCTACTGTCATGGTCTAGGTAAATAAATTATAGCACATTTATCCAACAGAAAAAAAAATGCAGCAATGAAAAATGTCACAGGAGAATATGTAATAGCATGAAAAGATGTTAAAGGAAAATTGTTAATGGGAATAATTAGGCTAAAAACCAGTTTTGTGCTATAATCTCTATTTTTTAAAAAAAGAATGTTCATGGAGCTTTGGTCAGGTGGCTCAGCTGGTTGGTGCATCCCATACATGAAAAGATTGCAGGCTTCATGCCTGGTCAGGGCACATACCGAGGTCGCAGTTTTGATCCCTGGTCGGTGAGTGTGCAGGAAGTGACCAATCAATGTCTTCTTCTCACATCCCCCTTCCTTCCTTCCCCTCTCTCTCTCTTTCCTTCTCCCCCCGCCCCTTAAATCAATGAGCATATAGTCAGGTGAGGGTTTTATTTTAATTAAAAAAAATTTTTTTAAAGATTTTATTTATTTATTTTTAGAGAGGGGAAGAGAGAGAGAAAGAGAAGGAGAGAAGTATCAATGTGTGGTTGCCTCTCATGCGCCCCCTACTGGGGACCTGGCCTCCAACCCAGGCATGTGCCCTGACTGGGAATCGAACCACCGACCCTTTGGTTCACAGCCCATGTTCAATCCACTGAACTACGCCAGCCAGAGGAAAAAAAAAAATTTTTTTAATGTTATTTTATTTTAAAGTTTAGAGAGAGAGTAAGGGAGAAGAAAGAGAAACATCGATTTGTTGTTCCACTTATTTATGTGTTCATTGGTTGATTCTTACAAATGCCCTGACCAGGGATGGAACCTGCAACCTTTGGGGGTACAGGACAACACCACAACTAACTGAGCCACCCAGTCAAGGCTATAACTTTTTAAAAAAAGTTTGTATTTATTTTATTTTTAGAGAGAGGGGCAGGCAGGAGAGAAACATCAATGTGTGGTTGCCTCTCATGTGTTCCCCACCGGGGACCTGGCCCACAAACCAGGCATGTGCCCTGACTGGGAATCGAACTGGCAGCCCTTTGGTTCGCAGCCCACCCTCCGTCCACTGAGCTACACCAGCCAGGGTAAGGCTATAACTTTTTAATGACTATTAAGGAACCAAAGCATAGCGTGAGGGCAATGAAAAAAGAACCCAGGAACCTTTGGGACCTGGCCCCCAATTAAGACAAAGATTGCCTTACTCCTAGGGCCTCCTGTGTGCTGAGCAGTGTGGAAGGAGGGAAATCATCGGGAGCCAGCCAGAGATCAGATCTCCTGGGGCCCTAGGAGACTCGGAGAAAGGGGTCTATGTGTTCTGAGCTCACCTGGTAGTCAGGCTCTGCCAAGCAACCCTTCCGTATCACAAAAGTGGCGTAGGGCAGTCAGAAAGACACAGGTTCAAATCTTGGCTCTTCTGCCCTTCTAATTTGGGGGCAAGATTCTTGGACTATGGATTTTTCATTTGGTTTGATTATAACTGTAAAATAAGGACATAATACTAATATGGGAGGGTTCAAAAGGATGATGCTTAGTGAATGCCTCCCATACCGATAAAGCTCAGTAAATGGTAGCTATTTATAGCTATCCTACAGGGCTCACATATACCTAAACAATACTTACGGTGTTTTGACTGTTTTGGAAACTTCTGGTTCCAGCAGGGAGCCTAGCCTCAGGGTTAAAGAACATCATGAGACTGTCAACTTTTGGGTGGGGTGGAGGGAGACCTTTGCCTTGCTTCC
Organism: Macrotus californicus; assembly: GCA_007922815.1. NCBI lineage: Eukaryota > Metazoa > Chordata > Mammalia > Chiroptera > Phyllostomidae > Macrotus > Macrotus californicus. The sequence goes on from VMDR010002826.1 coordinate 11,684, forward strand.
ACCTGGTCGGCAGCCCTTTCTGGAATGGAGTAGATTTGCACAGTTGCCTAGTAACACCTCTGGGAATCCAGGAAGTGAACATTTTGGAAGCTGTACAAGAAAGGAAAGGCGGGGTCTGTTATTTTGAATTTAAGCTGACATGGGCCAAGTGGGTCTGTACCTAGGTCGAAATGCTGGAGCTCGGGTCATTTTTAAAATACAATATAGTCATAAGATTCAAAATTCAAAATATGCAGGAGGGTAAAGAGTGAGAGATCTCCCTTATATCCCTGATCTCTCATTTCTTATCACCTAGTCCTCTCCCCAGGAACGGCCAAGTTACCGCCCTCCTGGGAGTCCTCTGTTAAGTCCTCGTGTTCTAGGTATACATGGAAACGTCTTGTTGGTGGCAGAGCATTCCAGAAGCCTAAAGAAGTTAGACTGTCCCCAATCTTTGCTTTTATGACGTTGCAATGAATTGCCTTGTTCAGGTATCATCTCAGGGCAGAGTGATAAATCTGTAGGATAAATTCCTAGAAAGGGAATTTCTGGGTCAAAGGTATGTGTTTTTGCACTTTTTAAAAATGATTTTTATTTACTGATTTTTTAGAGAGAGGGGAAAGGAGAGAGAAAGAGAGGGAGAGAAACATCAGTCACACCCCCTGGGGAACTGGTCCATAACCCAGGGGTGTGTCCTGACTAGAGAGCCCACCAGCAGCCTTTCAGTCTGCAGGACTGTGCTCAGTCCCCTGAGCCGCACCAGCCAGAGCTGTTTCTGTGCTTTCGCTGGGTGCTCTTTCGGCTACGTTGCCCCCCAACAGGGTTGTGTCCATTTAAGCTGCAAGAGGCTGCAACTGTCCAAACTGTAGGGACCTCTCCTCACACCCTTTCCCAGGAGAAATGTTTCCAAACTTCTGGATCTCAGGTTGGTGGCGGGAGGGAAAGTATCTCAAAGTAGAGATTTTTTTGCTTTTTGTTTTTTAGGAGTTTACTTATTTTTAGAGAGAGAGAAAAGAGAAAGGAGAGAAGCATGAAACATCCATGTGAGAAACACCAGCAGGGCGCCTGGCCCGTGCCCCGACAGGGGACTGAATCCACAACCCGGGCATCTGCCCTGACAGCGTTTGACTGGGAGTCCAAACGGTGACCCTTGGCTTTGCGGGACAACACCCAACCCACTGAGCCACAGCAGGCGGGGCTCTACGTAGTTTTAATTTGTGTTTGTTTTATGAAGCTCCTCTAGGCCACTCCTCACTTTGCCCCTTCTCGGATTCTAGGAACTCAGCCGACCTGGTGTGGTGGTGTCACATCAGAACACTCGGTCCCAGCATGGGGTTTTGGGTTTGCCCCTCTGCTGCCAGCAATGTCCTTCGCTGACACTCCCTGAAACCTGCAGCCAAGGTGCCTGTGCCCTCTTCCTGCTCACATCCTGTTCCTTCTCATTGGCGGTCACCTGTTCATTCCGTGGTCGAGCCAACTCCCAATTTCATTCAGAGAATTTTCATTTTTGTTTCTCATACTGTTTCTGGACAATTTCTGAGGGTAAAAACAGGGAAAAGATGACCCTTTCGTCCACAAATTGAAAATCCTAAAACGAAGAGGCAGGTAGCCTACAGCCACACCACCCTGAACTTGCCCGATTTCGCCCAATCTTGGAAGCTAAGCAGAGTCGGGCCTGGTTAGCACTTGGATGGGAGATGGAGAGGCAGGTGTTGTTATCACCCATTTCACAGATGTGAATGCTGAGACTTGGCTGGTCAACTTGGGCTGGTCCCCTCTGTGAGAAAGTGATCCCAGGGTCCTGGTTCCTGCTGTTAACTAAGTTATTTCCCTCCTGACCTGAGGCAAATCAGTTCTCTCAGGTCTCGGCTTGCCTATCTGAAAAACCAAGACACTGTGACTTTCAAAGCGTCTCAGAAGGAGCCCAAAGTCCCTCTGAAGCTGACAAAGAAGGGAAGGACAGAGGGGAGCAAGAGGTGGTGGTAAGGGTATTCCACCAGAGGGACCTTAGCTTTTTGCTGGTATTGACATCATGTACTTTTGTCTGAAATTAATTTTGTTAAGAGGGTAACTAATGGGAAAAGAAAACAGAAAAAGAAAAGGAAAACCACTGTCCTACCTCAGATGTTGCAAACTCATGGCCCACAGGCTGAAAGTGGCCTGACCACATATTCCTTTTAATCCACAAAGTATGTATTTAAAAAAAAATGTTATTTATTGATTTTATGTTTTTCTTTTTAAAGATTTATTTATTTATTTTTAGAGGGGAAGGGAGGGAGAATGGGACAGAAATGTCAATATGTGGTTGCCACTCGCAAGCCCCCACTGAGGACCTGGCCCACAACCCAGGCCTGTGCCCTGACTGGGAATCGAACCAGGGACCCTGTGGTTCTCAGGCCAGTGCTCAATCCACTGAGCCACACCAGCCAGGGCTATTTATTGATTTTAGATAAGAGGGAGAGAGAGAAATGTCAATTTGTTGTTCCACTTACTTATGCGTTCATTGGTTGAGTCTAATATGTGCTCTGACCAGGGATCGAACCTTCGAGCTCGGTGTATCAGGACGATGTTCTAACCAACTGATGCACCTGGCCATGGCTCACAAGGTATGTTTTAATTTTTAAAAAAGATTTTATTTATTTATTAACAGAGGGAAAGGAAGGGAGAAAGAGAGGGAGAGAAACATCAATGTGTGGTTGCCTTTCACATGCCCTCTGCTGGGGACCTGGCCCACAACCCAGGCCTGTGCCCTGACTGGGAATCCAACTGGTGACCCTTTGGTTCTCAGGTAGCACTCAAGCCACTGAGCCACACCAGCCCGGGCACAAAATATGTTTGTTTGTTTGTTTTTTTTACAAAGTATGTTTTTCAAATGTTTAATTATTGCTAACTTTTAAAAAATCCAGAGATTTCACATAAAAATGTGTATCTCTGGCTTCACTTTGGGAAAAAAAATCAAAGCTCTGACAACTCAGGGTTCACAAATCATACAGGGAGAGCAAGCCCCAGCCCCAGATCCAGAAACATAGCATCACTGGGCTCCAGAGCCTCCAAGGCCCCCTCCAGTGACACCCTGCCCCAAGGCAAGGGAATCACACTCACAACTTCCAACAGCCCAGACCAGCTTTGCCTGTTTTTGTACTTTATCCAAACGAATCACACAGCCTGTGCTATTTTGTAACTTGGATCTCCCCCCCCCCCCGCCCCATGTGAAGTGTACCGGCTGCATTCACATAGTGGCAAGTAGCTGCAGTCCATCCGTTTCATTGTTCTCCCGTGTTCCCTTGTGTCAAAACCTCACGACATATGCATCTGACCATTGATAGACATTTGTATTGTTTCCAGATTTTGGCTTTTATGGATCTCATGTCTATGCACATTGTAGCACACAGGCAGGGCGGGGCAAAAGCAGACTTACAGTTTGAGTACATAGTTTATTCTTATATTTCTATTTATTTATTTATTTATTTATTTAAGTTATTTGAGAGAGAGAGGGAGAAACATCAGTTTGTTGTTCCACTTACTGATGCATTCACTCGTTGATTCTTGTCTGTGGCCTGTCTGGGGACTGAAGCCGTGAACTTGGTGCATTGGGGCCACGCTCCAACCGACTGAGCTACCTAACCAGGGCCAACTCTTGTATTATTATTTATTCATTATTGTATTGTTGTCCGTAGGAATGACTGGAATCCTACTTTTGCCCCACCCTGTGTTGGTGCACAGAGGGCTGCCTTTCTGTTGGGCCTACAGCCTGGGGCAGAGTGGCTGGATGACAGAGTAAGTCAGCATGGTGTGCAGGTGGGCAGAGGTGCCGGTTTTCCAGAGCGGCTGTACCAACTTACCTTCCATGCCTATTGCAAATTCCCCTCGAATTCCACTCACTTGCCTTACTCATAGTTATTATCTGACAGGGCCCAAAAGGCACTAGGGTCTGTGACTCCCAGACAAGGTGGCTTCAGCATGTTCTTCGAACTCCTGACCCTTCTATCCTTTTTTGAAATGAGTGAAGAATGAATGGCTGCTTTCTAGGGTGCCTGCTTTTCCCTCTTCCTTTGTAATTCTTGATTGGGAACCCCTTATTTCAATATTCATATATCCCTCCAAGCTGAGACCTGGAGGTTTGGAATGAATGAGTTAGCCGGACATGGAGGCAGTGGGGCTGGAAGGACTAGAGAATGTTCCAGGCTGAGGTGAAGCAGGGTCACTTTTAAGTTTTCTGGAGGCCAAAGGGAAAAAAGAAGAGAAGTTGTCAGCACTGCCTACCTAGGGGATTTGGGACAGGGCTGCTGGTCTTTCAGAGGGGACCCAGAGGGTCCTAGGGAGCCCTGGCCCCTCCCCAGAGGAAATACCTCCCCCGCCCACTCAGTGCCGAAAGGGCCCTAGAGAAGTGCAGGGAGCAAGCAGATCTTGATTGGAGGGTGAGTGGAAGGGATGAGGCTGGGGGAGGGGAGTGAGGTGTGTGTCCCACTGTCTTGTAAATATCCCCTCCAGCCAGGGCGGCTCCAGGGCTGATTTAAAGCGCTGGCACCTGGTGGGTCTCATTTCCCCCGCTCCTTCCAGCCCAGTAACTTCTCCTCGGTGGGATTCTCCGACTCATCCCGCAGCATGGCTCCCAAACGTCCGTCTTCACTCCCACCCCTAACCAAGAAACCGAGGCCTCCTCCTGCCCCCAAGACAGAGAAGAAGTCGACCGCTCTGGATTGGCCAAAGGAAGGTATGTCCCTACACTACATTTTCTTGGAGAATTAAGGGATTTGCAAAGACTGACTCCTAAGTGTCTTTAAAAAAAATTTTTTTTTTGCCTAGTCTTTTTTGAGAGTTTTAAGATGTGACCCCAAACTGCCCAGACGGGTTTTAAGCACAGAGTGTGTGGATTAGATTTTTTTGAAGAAAAAAAAACAAAGGGGGAAAACTGGGAGACCTGGAGCACGTGGGAGCTCATCCCTGCCCCCACCCCAACACCTACACCGAGCCTGTCTCCCAGCCCCCAAACACCCTCTTGGGTTCCCTGTCTTGGTATGTGGCGCCATCAGCCAGCCTGAGGCTGGGGAGACGCATGTGACCCCTTTCCTCTCGTTCAGGTTCCCCACATCCTGTCAGATCCCTCAGTCGTGGCGGTCCTGCCTCCTCAGCCTCTCATCCGCCCACCTCTCTTTACTGCCACCCCTGCCGCTGGCCCACAGTCCTGGTCACCTCCTCCCCCCATCCAGCCCGAGCAAAGCCCATCACGTGACCCCTTGGCTTAAAATCCTTCCACTTCCTTGCTGTCCCATTGCCCTCAGGTAAAGACTGAGATTACCTGGGCTCTGCCCGCCTGGTCCCTGCTGACCTCTCTCCAGTACCTTTCACAGCTCTGTTCACCTCTTGGTGCTCTATTCCCTCATCTTGGTCCCGGACATCCACTTGTTCTCTCCCTGACCGCTCTCCTCTCCTTACCTGTGCATGTGTCCTCTGCTGAAAAAGTCACTTCTTTCTTACACGCGTGCATTTTCCCTTGGGCTGCTGGGCATTAGGAGCTCCCTTGTGCCATTGCAGCGCCCACAGTGACCCCAGAGCAGCCCTTACATCGTGACTTTATACTTGTTGGTTTCATGTCTGCTGCTCCCCCCCATTAACCCTTAACTTGGAGGTGAGGGCTTCCCTTTGCAGGCACAGCTTCAAGCTGGGCACAAAGTGGACTGTTCTGGTGATTAGGGCTCCCTGCTGGAGTGGACCTGTGGTGGAGCTTTCTTGAAAGCTGGGTTTGGAGAGATGCTGGGCAGGATAGCAGTGCCCTAGGAAAATGTGACAGCTGGCCGGCTGGCTCAGTGGGGAGGGGCTAGGGGTTCGGGGATCTTCCTAATTTGCAAACTCTTCTGAGGCAGAAGAAGCCATGGGTCGTCGTGGCAGTGCCCCCAGGGATGTGCTGGGTGACACAGGAGTTCGACCTCACAGAGCCTTGGGCCAGCGGGCTGCATGGCCCTGCGCCACCAATGGCCCACTGGGGTAGAGCTCGAACTCGGCTCTGACTGTGTGACCTTGCTGGGCAAGTGACAGAACCTGTGTTTTTTCCCCCGCATCTGTAAAATGGGCTCAACAACACCTATCTCTGAGGCTTCCACAGAAGTAAGACAGCTCAGGCAGTGACTGGCGCATAACCTGTGTTCAGATGGGTCGTACATTCATTCCCACTTGTGAGCAGCCAATGGGGGTAAATCTTCCTGGTCTCCTTCCATTTAGCTTCCTGGGAGAATTAACGGGACGAGATGGGGCACCACAGTCTTCCCGAAGGGGTTCGTCCAAACCCAGATAACAGCTCATGCCATTCCCTGGGCACTGATCTGCTAGGCACTGTGCTGGGCACTTCTCTCTCCATCAGCCCTCACAGCAGCACCATGCTGTGGGCAATAAGCCCATCTTGCAGATCAGAAAAAGGAGGCTGGCTGAGATGGCGGGGGGGGTGTGGGTGTGTGTGTACCAAAAGCCATCCTACCTAAGATTTCCTGGTTTCCTGGTTGTCCCGGGACATAGCTGCACTGTAGGCAGCACCAGCATCTCTCTGTTCCATTATGTAAGCTGTGGGGTTCTCCTCCTTCAAAAGGACGCTAGGGAGGAGAGAGGGACGAATTCTGAGTGAGGTGAGAGGCCCAGGAGAGACCGCAGTGAATACCGCCACAGTGAATACCGCCACAGTGGGTGAATTATCTCTTGGCACGTCCATGCCACTCCCTTGTTTGCCGAAACTCTTGCCCTTTTGCTTTCTCTTTCTCTTCCACTTCCTGGCGTGTGCTCCTTGCATTCGTCTTGAGTGCAGTGGGAAAGGTCAGGAGGAGGAGTGGGACGGTCCACAGGGCTGGGATTGTGGGAGGATGCTCTGGAGCCTCTGCAGATGGTGGGGAAACACAGGTAGATCAGGCACTTAGGGGATGCTGTGGGTCACTGGTACCTGCCTGTGAGCAGGCTTTGTGTAGCAGCAGCCCTCAGCACAGTGTTTTCCAGAATCTTTCATCACATTTGTGGGTCACGAAATCATTTCAGTGGAGTGTACCCTGTATTTTGAGAAAATAGAAGGTGAAGGGTCATATCACAGTTGATAAGGGCAAAGCGTCGTTTTGTGTGTGTGGTGTGCCGGATCCTGATGTCAAATGTAACTCTATTGTAGGTCATCTCAAAAAATGGGAAAACTGTCTTAGGGTAGGGTCTGTGCTTATCTGGTTTAGAATCTTGGCTCTGCCACTTGTATCAAAAACAAAACAACTGAGTTTATCTGTGAAATGAGGTTATTAATACCTACTTTGTATTTCATGAGGATTGAATGAGAAAATGCTTGTGCTTATCGCAGCCTGTGGTCCGTGGTACGGGCTTCAGCAGTGCCCTGGAGCCTGGCATTCCTTCCCAGCTCTGTTCAGGGACATCACGGTGCTAGCAGGAAACTGGCCATGGTGACAGTATTTCTACATCACCAAAATCAGCAAATGCTACACTTCAGGGTTTTTGGTGTTTTTTCTCTTCTGGGAGCTGGTTGTCAAACATGTACTAACAGTTCTTCTTTTTAAGCCTGTGCAGTTGGGATGGGTATGGATTGAGCTGCACTCAATAGGGAATCAGGTTTGGAGGGGGAGGATTAGATGAGATTCTGTTTTTTATTTTTTGGGGGAGTCCCAAGAAAATATTTGTATTCTGTACTTCTGGACTGGATGCGAACAATTTAACATTTATCGATCACTCACCATGGACTGTCTTGAACAGTAAAGACACTATCAATTGTGCTTGCTGGAAGGCAAGTTATCCTGTATCAAACTCTGGTTACACACACCCAGGGAAGCTTGTTGCAGTCCACGTCTTAGGGCCCTGGAGTCAGGAGTCGAGTGAGGTACCTTGCATTACCTGGAAAGTGTTATTTAAACAAATGCCTTGGTCTTACCTAATGGTTCAAGACATAGTCTCTAAAAGCAAGCCTATCATCTCTTACATGGCAAAATGAATCGAACACTGTTCTACCCTTTCGTCGGCTGTGTGGCCTCAACGTGTGGTGCACGCTGCGCATTCGCACTAGGTAGCTTTCTTGAAAGCGTTAGGCACTGGGTTGGGCCAAAAGGACTGGCCTCCCTGCCTTCAGAGGACTTCCACTTCAGTTCGGCCTTTTTTTGCATTTTATAATTTTGTATTTGTCAGCCTTTTTCGCATTTTATAACTTTACCTATTTAGGTAAAGAGAATAGAAAAGTGACTTGCCCAAGGGCACACAGCCTGCCGGGCATAACTTGGACAGAAAACCAGAAAAAGGCCCTGTGAGTGGACTGGGCAGCTTCAGGCGTTGCAAACGAGCCCGAGTGAGTCGGGGTAGCAGCCTCCCCATTTGGAAAATAGGATGGAAGTGTCGCCTTCCTCCCCCCTCTAAGAGGGATGCTCCAGCAGTGTCCCGGGAGGGGGAGAGTGAATGTATTTCTGGGTCCCAACGCTACTAAGAGGTCTGCACTTACAAGGGGCTGCGAACACCCCTTTCTCCCACAGAGGAGGGAAGCAGCTCCGACACCACGTGATCCGCCCGCTGGGGGGCCTGCGCGCGGCCCAGCGAGGCCCCGCCCCTCCGACCGCCGCGCGCCGTAGCGCGCAAATGTCCCGGGTCGGGCTGGAGAAGGGGAAAGCGGGGGAGGGGGAACGCGGCGCGGGGGGCGGCCCCGTACGTCGCCGCGTTCCTTCCTCCCGCCTCTTCGCCAAGCCCTGTGTCTCCTCGCCGAGGCTCCTCCCCCTCGTCCCGGGGCTCCGGCCAATGGCGAGGCGGCGCGAGCCTCTCCGGCCTGGGGCGGGGCTTGAGCGCGGGGCCTGGCGCGCCTGCGCCCTACCGCCCGCCCCTAGCCGAGAGGAGGAGGTGGAGGAGGAGGCGGCTCAGGGAGAACGAGCAGCGAGCTGGCGCGGGGAGCGTGAGTGAAGGAGCCCAGCCGCTTGCCTGCCCGCCGCCGCCTCCCCTTCGTAAGCAGGAGCCCCGGGCCGGGGCCCGGCACGTTGCCCCAGCCCCTCCCTCCTCATCAGGCCGCGAGGGCAGCGCGCGCGAGCCAGGGGGAGGGAGAGCGAGCGGGCGCCGGGAGGAGGCGGCCGGACCGAGCGAGCGCCCGCGCGTGTGGCGTGAGGGGAAGCCGCTGCCCGCCCCCTTCGCCTTCCCATCTCTCCTCTCCCCCTCCCCGCTCCCCCCCCCGACCGCGGAGCAGCACCATGTCGGCGCCGGCGGCCAAAGTCAGTAAAAAGGAGCTCAACTCCAACCACGACGGGGCCGACGAGACCTCAGGTGAGGAGCAGGCGAGGCGGGGGCCGGCCCGCGCCGCCATCTTCGCCGCCCGCCCGGCCCGCAGGCCGCCGGCAGGGCCCGAGGCGTGCTGGGGGCGCCGGGCGGACGGGCCGGCGCGCGTCTCGGCGCCCTTTTTTGTGCGCGCGGGGCCGGGGCCGGGCTGGCGCCGCGGCGGCGGACGGCGCTGCGAGGCGGGGGCGCTGCGGCCTGCTCGGCGCGGGCGGAGGAGACCCCCCCTTCCTCTCCCCCCTCCCTCGCTCTCCTCCCCCTCCCTCCCTCCCGAGAAGCCTCTCTTTATTGTGCTCCGCCATGATGCCTCGCTCCCATCAGCCGCCGCCGCCGCCACATGGTGCGGCCGGACGCGGCCCCGCGCCGGGGCCTCCACGCGGCTCCCCCTCCGCGCCCGGCCCGCGGGCAACACCCCCGCGCCCCCACCCGCAGGCCGGCCCCCCGCGCGTCCCTCTGCCTGGAGCTGGGTCCGGGTGGGGGCGCGGGGAAGCACGCGGCCGGCGGCGCGTCGGGCCCGGGACGCCCTGGAGGATGCTCGGGTCGGCCCCGGGCGCTCCCCACGTGGGGTGGCCACCCCGTCGCGGCCCGGCGCCGAGAAACCCGGCGTCGCGACCCGGGTGTCCGAGAGGCTTTACAATGGCTCTGGGGAAATCTCCTGTCCTTTCCGTTAAGGCTTGCGCGGCAGGGGGGCTGCAAACCCCGGGATGGTTACCGGAAATGGGCCGCGCGTTCAGGCCCCTTCACGCCCACTTAGCGTGTAGGTTTTGCAGCTTTTACCGGACAAAAGGGCACCTTTTTCCAAGCACACCTCCTCCTCCTCCTCCTCTCCCGTCCGAGGCTCCTAGTTTTCTCACTTGATGATTGGTCCCTGCAAGTGTGCTCCACGATGTTGGGCCGCATCGGCGATCGGCCCGCCCGCAGTTGGGCTGGAGGGTGAGAAGGGTCCGATGAGAATCTCTGGGGTCGTGTTCTAAGACGGGAAAGTTGAGTGTTGGTGGTGGCAGGCTGGTTCTGCGACCCTTCCCAGTCTTTGTCGGCGTGTGTGGTGTGTTAACTGGAGGTCCTGGGGCTTATCTTCAGCTTTCCATAAAGTGATTCTTTGAGATCGCTGGTGTCCTGGTCCCTGCCCAGGTCACGGGCCACTTTCTGTGTTCTGGTAACAGCTGGTCCTAGCGCGGTGCAGGTGTCCAGCGTGGTGAGCAGCGAGTTTCTGAGTAAGGTGTGTTCTGCATCTTCCGCAGCAGGACCTCTAACCGTCCTTTCCCTCCGCGGTGTGACTCTTAAAAGTGCTAGAAACACCGTGGTTAGCCTGGCAGATAGCGTGGTTTGTGAGTGGCCTTTGAATTAAAAAGTAGTTTGTCAGCTACTTGCACGAACACGTGGGGGGCATGCCCCGTAGGCGGTTTTTATAGACACAACTCATCAAAACCAGTGTAAACGTCGGGAAAGTAGTTAAATGTGTCTTCTAACTAGTATTGAGTTTTGATGTATCTTTTTCTTGCAGAAAAAGAACAGCAAGAAGCAATTGAACATATTGATGAAGTACAAAATGAAATAGACAGGTAAAGTTTTTCTTGAGTTACTTTCCAGAAGTTTTTTGAAATGCACCTTAAGGTCTGGTGATTTTTGGAGCTATGGTCAAATCTGTATCCACTGGCTCAGGGCAGGCGGAGACAACTTAGTTGGAAATAGGAAGATTCAGTGATGTTTTTCTGTAAAATATTCATTGTCACCAAAAAGCTTTTGATGAAAGTACATTATTGACCTTGGACAGCTTGGGTGTGCTTTTCAAAGGCTACAAACTTTCTGAATTGCCGGCTGTGGAGTCAGTGTTGCTCTGACTTACCTGTAACTTTGTTACCTGACTTTCACCCAGGAGGGAGCCTGGCTTTGGAGGGACTGAAGTGAATGCACAATGTTACCAAAGTGCTTAGCGCTTAGCTCTTAGCTCCGGCCCTGAAGCCCCAGAGCTGCTGGTTATTGAGCGCCTGGCGCAGATCAGGTTGCCAGCTTCGTTTTGACTTGAGTTTATAGGTGGAAAAATCAAGATGAAGGGGCTATTTTAAGTAGGTACTTTGGGCTTGCTCTAAAGTTAACAAGAGGACATATTTTGTAATCTCAACAATTTCTGTTTATTAAATACCATCATTGTCAACGTGTCTTTTCATTTGCTTCAGACTTAATGAACAAGCCAGTGAGGAGATTTTGAAAGTAGAACAGAAATATAACAAACTCCGCCAACCATTTTTTCAGAAGAGGTCAGAGTTGATCGCCAAAATCCCAAATTTTTGGGTAACAACATTTGTCAACCATCCACAAGGTATGTTACGGCCGAGCGTTGTTGGAGTGCGGGGTGTCCGCCTGCCGGGTGTAGTGAGGGCTTGGTCCAGCATGTTGTTCACATGCAGAGGTCGAAACTCTCGGGAGAGGCTTATAATTAATGTTTTCTGTCTATTTAAAAGAGTGTATTCTAACTGAGGGTTTCCTTTAGTTTCTTGGTAAAATGGTAGTGATAGCCCAAACACTCTGAGCCATTTGGTTATTTTAGGTAATATGGATTTATGAAAGCAAAGATGCTCCCTAGACTTGGAAATTTCTTACAGCGCTTTAACAAACACCTCCGTTGCTTCTTAATGCCTGTCTGATTCTCGTCTGACCTGTAATTTGCTGGTCTAGTGTCTGCACTGCTTGGGGAAGAGGACGAGGAGGCGCTGCATTATTTGACAAGAGTTGAAGTGACAGAATTTGAAGATATTAAATCAGGTTACAGAATAGATTTTGTGAGTATCGGTAACTTTTGTTCGCTGCTGTGGAGATTAACTTGAACCTTGGTTAGAAGAGTTGTTTGTATGGGTTTTTAATCCTCTAATCTTTTATTACAGTATTTTGATGAAAATCCTTACTTCGAAAATAAAGTTCTCTCCAAAGAATTTCACCTGAATGAGAGTGGCGACCCGTCTTCAAAGTCCACCGAGATCAAATGGAAATCTGGAAAGGTACTTGAAGCCTTGTCGGGCCAAAATATTTCGTATGTTTTGGTTTAGTTGATTCACTTTATGATGCTCTGAAAATGTGTTATGCAAATTCTTAAAATGTTTTTTAAAAAAAACTTGCCCTGGCTGGTGTGACTCAGTGGATTGAGCGCAGGCCTGCAGACCAGAGGGTCGCCGGTTTGATTCCCAGTCAGGGCACATGCCTGGGTTGCGGGCTGGGTTCCCCGGTGGGGGGCACGTGAGAGGCGACCACACATTGATGTTTCTCTCCCTCTCTCCTTCCTTTCCCCTCTCTCTAAAAAATAAATACATACGTACGTACATACATACATACATACATACATACATACATTAAAAAAAAAACCTTAAATGTAATAGTTTGACCCTCGTAAATTACAGTACAAATTTATAAAGAGAGAGTCGGGTTTTTAGTTTCTTAATTGGTGACCTAGCTTTTCAAATGACATACCACTTTCCAAAACCCATTTATGCCTGCATTTAATTAGTAAATGTGTTTTGTTATTTTTTCTTGAGATGTATAACTTAGTTCATTTTTTATTATATTTTTCCATTATCATTTATCCCTTCAGCCCTCTTTCACCTCTACCCACTCCCATTCCCCCACTAAATATATTTTAAATTACACTGTGTTAGACGGGTTGTGGAATTAATTTTATGAAAAAGCCAAATTTAAATGCTATCTTTTCCAGAAAAGCTAGTCATCCAAATTCAACAATGGACTTTGTAGACCTAGAATTCTCTTTATATATTGTAATTTCTTCTGGACTAGAATAACAGTGTTGATAATACACTGATGTTCATTTTTTGTTCTCCTTTGGGTTAAAAATCTTACTGTTTAGATTATAGGGAACATAGGTCTCATAGAGAGCCTGTATCAAAAGTTCTTCCATTTTCATGTAGGATTTGACGAAACGTTCAAGTCAAACGCAGAATAAAGCCAGCAGGAAGAGGCAGCATGAGGAACCGGAGAGCTTTTTTACCTGGTTTACTGACCATTCTGATGCAGGTGCAGATGAGTTAGGAGAAGTCATCAAAGATGATATTTGGCCAAATCCATTACAGTACTACTTGGTGAGTTGAGACTTTTTTATTCAAGGTTGCACTTGTCTCATTTGTTTGAAAATGAGTTCTTAACACAACTCTTGTTTTTGTTTTTGTTTTTTAAGGTCCCTGATATGGATGACGAAGAAGGAGAAGGAGAAGAAGATGATGATGATGATGAAGAGGAAGAGGGGTTGGAAGATATTGATGAAGAAGGGGATGAGGATGAAGGTGAAGAAGATGAAGATGATGATGAGGGGGAGGAAGGAGAGGTAAAAGAAAATTTGGATAAGTCCAAAAAGATAATCTTTAAAGAATTCATTCACCCTGTTACTTTGGGTTGGATAGAGAGATGATGTTGTAAAATGGAACTGACTCAACTAATTATGGGAGAGTGTAGAAAAGATAAGCTATTATGTTGTTCAAGATTGAAAGAAATTTTGATGAGTTGATTGTATCTGTGATTTAATTAGTTCTGCTTTTGTGGTTAGTTTTTTATGACTATTCAATCTTGTCTTTCCCTTACCAGTACTTAGTAAAAGTGATAGGGAAATTGCACCTAGACAAATTCAGAGAAATCTTCCCAGTAACAAATTTGCATGTGTCTGAAATACTGTAACTGGGTCTTCGAGCTGAGATTGATGTGCAGGTTGTGACGGATAAGTTCATAAAATTGGATGCCCTCATAGCCTGTTACAGCCTGTGGGGTCCGTGGTCCCTGTGCGTGTTGGGGAATGACTCTGGAATTAACCCTGAAGATTAACTGCCCACTTTTTGTCTTACAGGAAGATGAAGGAGAAGATGACTAATGGAGCACTGATGGGTTCCAGCCTTTTTAATTTTCTCCAGTCCCTGGGAGCAAGTTGCAGTCTTTTTTCTCTTTTTTTTCCCTCTTGTGCGCAGTCTCCCTGTTTCTGAGGTCTCTTTTCTCTCCTTTACACCACGGTTCTCACCTTATTTGGGGGGGATGTACCTTGAGCAGAATACAGTGGGAAAAGAATCTCTGCCCCTTTCTGTTCCAAATTCATTTTTATCCCTTCCTATCTTGACAAAAACTTTATGGAATCAACACCACCGTGCTCTGTGGGAAAAAAGAAAAACCTTCCGCCTCCCTAGCTCTGCTGGAAGCTGGAGGGTGCTAGGCCCCTGTGTAGTCGTGCATAGAATTCTAGCTTTTTTCCTCCTTTCTCTGTATATTGGGCTCAGAGATTACACTGTGTCTCTATGTGAATATGGACAGTTAGCATTTACCAACATGTATCTGTCTACTTTCTCTTGTTTAAAAAAAGAAAAAAAAAATTAAAAAAAAGGGGGTTATAGAAGGTCAGCAAAGGGTGGGTTTGAGATGTCTGGGTGGGTTAAGTGGGCATTTTGACAACATGGCTTCTCCTTTGGCATGTTTAATCGTGATGTTAACGGACATCCTTGCAATTTAAGATGACACTTTTAAAATAAAATTCTCTCCTAATGATGACTTGAGCCCTGCCACTCAATGGGAGAATCAGCAGAACCTTGTAGGATCTTATTCGGAATTGACATTTCTCTATTGTAATTTTGTTCCTGTTTATTTTTAAATTTTCTTTTTGTTTCACTGGAAAGAAAAGATGATGCTCAGTTTTAAACGTTAAAAGTGTACAAGTTGCTTTGTTACAATAAAACTAAATGTGTACACAAAGAATTTGATGCTCTTCTCTCAGTACAGATTTCAATATTGGCTTGTATAACGTATTGTCAAATTTTGTCAACCTAACTCCGTATTTTTGATGTGCGTGTCGCAGGCTGGTCCCAGGGCAGTGTGGGCCGAGTAAAGGGACCTGCACCAGTGCGTTACTGTCTCCGCAGTTGGGAAATATCATGAGTACAATTTGCTCTCAGTTTTTGAAAAACTTCAAGTCATTTGGGATACCACATTGCTCAAAACTCAGTTCTGAGTATGTTGTACACTTAATTTTGTATTTCAGATTGGCATTTTTAAAAAAAGGATCTATATTTATTTGGATATAATAATAGTGCCTGCCACCACCATCAGACAGACCTGGTGCTCTAAGGCTGAGTTACACACGGGGCTGTTGCTGGCACGTCTTTACTGGGACTATAAAACGTGGCTGAGAAGACAGGCGCTCAGTGAGAAGTCCGGATTGGTGGTTAAACTCAGGCCGGGACTCCTCGGTTGCTAAGCACCAGCTCTTTAGCGTGTCGTTCTCAGACGAGACCCGTCTGTCCACGTGAGTCTGGGTGAGGTGGTGGACTCCGCTCTGCTAAATGCCGTTGTGCAAAGAACAACATTTTGAGAAGCTACCTAATGCCTACGCTTTTTAATGCTGTAAAATATAATAGCTAAAATGAAATGCCACTTAACTTTTTCAGAGATTAATTCATGGACAGCCTGGTCAAATTCAAAGCTCCTTGGTATATGAAACTTCATAAATGGAACTGCTCTACCCATAGGCAAAGTGAAATGAGAACCCTGTCTAGATGGGTAGTATGTGATTTCTGCACAGGTCTCTGTTTAGTAAACACATCACTGTATGCTGGTCAGGAATCTTGCTCCAATAAAGGAACATAAAGATTTTTTTTGGACTGGGGTCATTCTCCTTGTTTTGTAGAGAAATGTTTCTTGCTTTTGGATTTAGATGATGAGCAAGTTTTTGTCTTGTTACTTGTGTTCATAGCGATGGGAGTGGGGAAATTCTTCCATAGTTCAAGCAGTAAGTATAGCGCAGGTAACCTGCACATGAAAAGGTATGTGTGAGACACGGGTGACGTGCTGTTACTTGACACGTAAGTTCTGAGGGGAAGCCAAGTTAATGCATAGGAAGGAGGCCTGTGGTCTTTGTAAACAAAGCTGCCGCTTCCCAAAACTGCTTATGTGTGCTGGTGAGCGGTGGGACTGTTAGGCTATAGGCTGCGTGAAGTCAAATTCCATAATGCCATGTTACGGGGATGTGGGAGCAAGGAAAAGGTCACTAAAAGTCATTCTTTCCAGCTATTGAGGTGTGTGACCCTTTAGACCCCTGCGCCTGCTGACGTCGCCGTGCTGCTAGGCTGCAAACACCCCGAGTGGCAACCCCGCTGTACTGGGAAGTGCCTGCAGAGTAGCTAGTGGGCTTTGTTCCCATTGCAAGGGGGGTTCTCGGGGTGGCCCTTAGGCTAGTGCGTATTGGAAAGTGCTAGGTGAGTGAGTGACAAAGCTCCTTGGGTCCAAGGACGTTTAAAAGGAGCAGATAGCTTTTTAGTTTTCTCTGGGAAGAGGACACCTCCCCAAACTACTATGCTGAGCCTGTGAGGGGAACTTGTAATGTGTCTTTACGTTGATTTCAAAACCGTAAGGTGTGTGCTATTTTAATTCACCCCGCAGTTGAGGTTCGCATTGGTTTCTCCAATGATGTCCTCGTTTCTAAAGATTGAACTACTCTCTGGCCTTCGTAACGGGCCCTTAACTGTTCTCGCCTGACTCTGGCTCTGAGGTGCGGAGTGTAAATGATGCGCAGAGTACCTGGATGTCCTGAAGGGCTGACACATTGCTCTACGTCTGCCTGCACTTGGGTTAGCTGTTTGGCTATACAAGTTACGAGTTTTTGACTCTTGAGTTTGGGGGACCTTTTGGGTTTCAGAGGATTCCTGGACAATTATGTTCCGATCTGGCCCGTCAGCCTTTATTGTAACACGAGTGGTTTCACCTGGTCCCAGGAACAGATTGGGGTTTTCTGACTTCTCTTGAATAATTTCCGTGAACCCTTTGTGGCCTTTGCAAGAATGGAATTCTGATGCAAAGGGTGAAGACTCAGTTTCCTGAAGATGGAGTCAGGTTCTTAAGGAGACCAATGAGTAGCCTTTTGAATCATTTAGTCTATCCCCAACCTGAGCAGTGACTATTCCCTTTTTAGTATTTATATAGCTTATTGAAGACATACAGATTTACTTTTTAACATCTGAAGGAAAGGACAGTTTCGTGGTTAGAACAAGAGTAGAAGGGACTTGCCCTGCCTGGCTGGTGTGAATTGAGCACCTTCCTGTGAACCAAAGGTTGGTGGTTGGATTCCCAGTCAGGGCATGTGCCTGGGTTGTGGGCTGGGTCCCCAGTAGGGGGCGTGCAAGAGGCAACCATAGATTGATGTTTCTTTTCCTCTAACTCCCTCTAAAAGTAAAATCTTAAAAAATAATAGAAGGGACTTTTAATTTTTAAAGATTTTACTTTTAGAGAGGGGAGGGAGGGAGAAAAACAATGTGTGAGATACATCAATCGGTTGCCTCAACCCGCGCCCCCCCACCCCCGCACCGCCACCCAGCTGGGGACCTGGCCCACAACCCAGGTGCGTGCCCTGACTGGGAATCCAACCAGCAGCCCTAAGGTTCACAGGCCCGCACTCAGTCCACTGGGCCACGCCAGCCAGGGCAGGACTTTTTAAAGGAGGGCGTGTGCCAGCTTGGTAAGTTGGTAACATTGGGCACTCATACCTCAGGGAGACAAATCTAAGTGCAGATGGGTTGACATTTGTAATACCGAGAATAACGAGTACAGAAAGGGAAAAGTGTCTCCTTGTGTCCCTGCTGGGAAATCTAGGTTCCTTTCAGCCTGATGGCTGCACCGTTCACCAGCCGATGGATGTTGAATGTAACCTTCAGTTTTGCTAAGAATTAAAATTCCATCCCCTGACATCACTGTTACATACACAGCACAGCTCTCTGGCCAGTCTCCCACTGTGTCTCCCTGGAGGTTTGTCCAGCCTGGGGTTCGTGAAGGAAGGTGGGTGGATTCTTCTGAATTTTCCCTTCGGGAGAAGTGAAGCAGTCAATACTTCTCAGCGAATGTGGGAGACGGTTCTTCAACACAGGTCAGCTTTCTGGCTGCAGGAGTGGGTAAGTGATCCTCTGGACAAGAACAGACCACCCTCCTGAATGGAGGGGCTTTGCTACTTTCCCCCTCGCCTGTGGCCTGCAGTCACTTGTAAGTTACAATTAATCACATTGCACTCGGGGCAGCCTGATGACAACGCCCAGCTGAAAGCCTTCTGTGGCTCTGGCTCAGCTGGTTCGAGCGGGTCCCACCCACTACACGAAGGTTTGATCTTCGGTCAGGGCGTATACAAGAAACAACCAATGAAGGCATCAATAAGTGGAACAACAAATAGATATTTCCTCAAATCTTTTTTGAAAAAATTAAGAGCCTCCTATGTGTTCATCTTTACCCTTCAACAACTCTGATAGGTATATCCATAAATGTCCTGGCTTGAAGCATAGGCATGTCCCCAACTTGACCACATTACCTTGGCATCTATGCCCCGTGGCTGATTTCCCATGGCAGGGCAATAACCCAGGGTTGCCCACGACATGCCATTTTCACTTTTCCCAGCCCAGTGTGAGGAGGGTGGTCAGAGCAAAGCGGGGGACAGATAGGCTCTTCTTAATAGAAAGCACTGTGGGGGGGGGGGTGCCTATTCCAAGTCCGCCAATAGGCCACCTTCAATATTTGACCGCTACTTCTGCCCCTGGGACATGGCTACTTTCAGTAAGGCCTGGGCACAAGATGCTAGTGAAGACGGGGTCACAAGAAGTGGTTCAACCAGCATTTCCCACACAGGCCAGCCATTGCCAGGAGTCTAGTGCAGGCGGTTACTTTCCTGAGATAGTGACTATTTCACCGGGTGTAAATATGTCTTCACTTTTTTTTTTTTAACATTTAAAAATGATTTCATTTATTTTTAGAGAGAGGGGAAAAGAGGGAGAAAGAGGGAGAGAAACATTGATCAGTTGCCTCTTGGCATGCCCCCAAACGGGGACTTAGCCTGTAACCCAGGCGTGTGCCCTGACCGGGAATCGAACCCATGGACTTTCCGTTTCAGGGACGACGCTCAAAACACTGAACCACAGCAGTTAGGGTTGGGGTTTCCCTTTAGAAGGTCTCTTCAGAACAAAGGTGGAGCAGTGGCTCTGACTGAACCAGAAAGCTCCCGTTGGGTCAAGCGATGGGAGCCTCGGTTTATCCATCAGTGATTTGTAATTTGGCATAAACTTGGGTGAGGCTTTACTTTTTTCAGAAGCATACGTTTTTATAGTGACTCTAGACAAAGACCAAGATTTCGTGGGGGCGACAGGTTTGGGAGTAGCCCTTTTATACACCAACAACATCTGCAAGGAAGAGACCTTTGGGGCGGAGCCAGGTCAAGGTAGGGTTCCGAGAGAGTGGGGGCTGACCCGGCCTGGAGTGGACAGGTCACACAGGCGGAGCCCCGCGGCCGGCAGGCGGCGCTATCTCCACTCGGACCCGCCCCTCTGAGCACGCGGCGGGTCAACCCGAGAACCCCAGCGCGGGAAATGCCCCTTCTTGCCCTTCTATCCCGGGACGGGGGTCGGTACCACCGAGAGGAAACTACGGCCTCAGAAGAGTGGGCGCCGGGTCCAAAATCCCAGGGAACATCGGCTCCGGGGGAGGCGCTGTGGTCTCGGGCTCGGGATGCAGTCCCGAGAGCCGACCTGGCGCGGCCGAGGGGCGGCGCTGATCCCAGGTACCTGGAGGGCCAGCGGACCTCGGGAGGGGGCGCCCGATCCCGCGGCTCCGGCGCCGCTTCCCGGGAAGTTTCAAGTTTTGAAAGTCTCGGCGGAGGGGCCGGGGCTTCCGGAACCGGACTGGT
The DNA here is from genome assembly GCA_007922815.1 of Macrotus californicus. Taxonomy (NCBI): domain Eukaryota; kingdom Metazoa; phylum Chordata; class Mammalia; order Chiroptera; family Phyllostomidae; genus Macrotus; species Macrotus californicus. The sequence goes on from VMDR010002826.1 coordinate 31,623, forward strand.
GGAAGGAGGGGCGGAGCGGCCGGAGTGGCGCCATGGAGGAGGGGGCGCCGCGGCAGGTGAACGGCTCCGGGAGAGGCCGGGCTGCGGGCGCGGGCCGAGGGGGGCGGGGGAAGCCTCCGGCGGTGTCCCCAGCCTTGCCCTGCGTCCCTTCCCAGCTCCTGCCCCGGGTCCCCCTACCCCTTCGCAGGGCATAACTGCGCACTGGGGGTAAGTCGTTCATGCCCCTGGAAACGCCCCCAAATCACTCCAAGTGACTCACAGCTTCCAGCCAGGCCAGCCTTTGAGCACATCTGAATCCTCAGTCAGAGCCACCAGGGTGGGCCCCAAAGTTTCCTAAAATAGCTCCTTTCAGGTAGGACTCTAAGGCCAATGGGAATCAGTGAGGAAAAGCAAAAGGGAGGTCCGTGCGGACACATTCCGGAGCGACCTAGGGGGCGAAGAATGCGTGCGGGCCGGGAGAAGGGGCCCTTGCGCGCACTTGGGTGGGTGGGGGTCCTTCCCAGAGAACATGGGCCGTGAGGAGACGCCCAGCTCAGCGCCTAGGCGGGGACCTGCGAGTACCCAGAGGGATCTGGCCCTAAGGTGAGGGGATCGGGGTCCTGCCAGACCTTGGCAATAGACGCGCGTGGGTACAGGGGCCAAGGCTGTGTGTATATCTGTTATTGGGGAGGAAGAGGTGGCGTTCCGGTCCAGAGCACATGGGGGCTGTGTGTGCGCACAGGGCGGGAGTCCAGCCCAAAGCAGACAGAGTCTGGGCCATGCTCAAGGGTGAGGTGGCCCCCACTAGGCTCCTTTGTGCCCCCCACCCCAAGTGCTTAGGCCGCCTTCAGGGCTGCGTTTCTCCCGCCCACCCCCTTCCTCCGGAGGTCCCTCCGCCTGTTCCAGCGGTGACTTGTACACATTTTCCTATTTCCTGTGAACCTCCGCCCAGTAGTGGCAGGCTGGGTGACTCAGGACCCCGGTGGCCGGGCCCCCAGCTCCATGGGATCTTTGTTTGCTCAGGCTTTTGGCTCTGGCCTTCTCGCCTAGAGCCGGCAAAGGATTTCCTGAGCCCCACCCCTCCCCTCTGACTGCCTGGCCAGCAGGGCAGAGACCTGGGGTGGGGGTGGGGGGCCCTTGAGGCTAGGGTGGCCACCCTTCTACTGGGCTCAGGAGATGGAGCGGCAAGAGGTAAGGTGCGAGAGTCCCTGGGAAGTGTCACAGGTTACCCTGGGCTGAGGTCAGGTGTGGTACCATGGGTTTGAAAGGGCCTCTTCCTTGCTCCAACCTGGGGTGAAGTCATGAGAAGGCCTTCTCCTTCCTCCCAGAAGCTGAGCTGGCGGTGGGTCCCCAGAGACCTTCCCAGGCCTTCTGTGTGTCTCTGCTTTGCCACCTGAGGCATCAGGGGAACAGTCCTGATCCCCGCTCAAGCCTCCAGCTGCCCCTGACTTTGAGTGAATTCCTAGCCTCTTTTCTGGCCCCAAATCTTAGCCCCAACCCCCCAACCTTACAGCAGCAGCCTGACGAAGTGTGGCTGGCAGGGAGCGTCTGGGGCCCCAGAGGGGGTGGCATCTCCTCTGTGTTGTGACCTCGGGCAGATTACTCAACCTCTCTGTGTCTGTTTTCTCACCTTTACAATGGGGATGGTAACTGTGCCTACCTCATGGGGCTGCTGTCAGGATAGACAAGTTCACGTATGCAAAGCTCTTAGACCCTGACACCCAGTAGTACCACGTGCGCATGGCGGGTTTTCCCCCTCACCCTTCTCTCTAATGCAGAGGAAAGGAGGCTGGGCTGGATGCATACACAGCCCTGGGGTTTGGGTTTCCACCTGGCCTAGGGGTACTAGCTCTGCAGCCTGAGGCACTTCCCAAACCCTGCGTGTGGGTCCTGGGTGCCATCTGCACCGCCCTCCCCCACTGTCTGGTGAGCTGAGGCTGGTGGCGGTGGGCACTGAGTGGCATGCTCCTCTGCCATTCCACAGCCTGGGGCAGGCCAGCGGCCGCCAGAGGATGAAAAAGAGGTGATCCGCCGGGCCATCCAGAAGGAGCTAAAAATCAAGGAGGGTGTGGAGAACCTGCGTCGGGCGGCCACGGACCGCCGCCACCTGGGCCATGTGCAGAGGATGCTCAGGTCCTCCAACCGCCGTCTGGAGCAGCTGCACGGGGAACTGCAGGGGCTCCACACCCGCATCCTCCTGCCTGGCCCTGAGGCTGGTGAGTGCACACAGACCGCTGCAGACAAGAGGCACCAGGCCAACCCAGCTCCTCGTCCCTGACCACTTGCAGAGCCTCCTGGGGCAGCCCCCATCCAGGATGGAAGGCAGGAGAGAGCTGGGTGAGGGCTTCATGAGCCTCACACTTTGTGCCCACAGAACCTGTGGCCCCAGGACCCCAGCCTCCGGCAGAGCAGCCAAGGGCCCGGCAACTGGAGGCCCTACAGAGGCAGCTGCAGGTGGAGCTGAAGGTAAAGCAGGGGGCGGAGAACATGACCCACACGTACGCCAGCGGCACACCCAAGGTAGGACTCCTGGGCTCTGATGCGGAGAGATTTGGCTCTTGATTATTCAGGGGTGGGGTGCTGTTCCAGCCTCTGTTCTGAAAGGGAAATGTCACCCAGCCATTGACCCTATAAGGCAGACACAGTCCTAACCTTTAGTCTAGTGGGGGAGGCATAGGCCCAGGTCCCAGCTTGGTGGGGGAAGGCATGGCTCGCACCCCAAGTCTAACAGAGAAGCCACAACACGGGTTCCCAGTCTAGCGGGGAAGGCCCAGCCCCAGCCCCAGCTCCCGGCTCCCAGCATGATGTGGGGAGCTCAGTCCTGATAGGTTGGAGGAGGCTTGACCTCAGCCCTTATCTGGTCTCAGGGGGAGGCTGTGCCCCAGACCTTGTCTAACAAGGGAGGCTTGGCTCTTTATCTGGCCTACTGAGTGAGACTTGGCTGCAGTCCTGGTCCGATGGGGGAGGCGTGGCCGCAGTCCCTGGCCTGACCCGGGAGGCTCTGGGCTAGCGGATGTCACGACCCCCTAGGGGAGGAAGCTCCTGGCAGCCGCCCAGCAGATGCTGCGGGACAGCCAGCTGAAGGTGGCTGTGCTACGAATGAAGATCAGCAGTCTGGAGGCCAGCGGGTCCCCTGAGCCAGGTGAGGCCTTGAGAAGCGGGGATGGGCAGGGCGGAGCAGGGCACAGGCCTGAGGGCTGACCCTCCTCCCAGGTCCCGAGCTGCTGGCAGAGGAGCTGAGGCATCGACTGCGCATTGAGGCTGCCGTGGCCAAGGGCGCCAAGAACGTGGTAAAGCTGCTGGGTAGCCGGCGAACGCAAGATCGCAAGGCGCTGGCCGAGGTCAGACCGTCGTCCCCTCCCGTGGTCACTCCTCTCTGAGGGTCTCCTTGTTCCTGTTCACCCTCTGCAGTGGCGGGAGGTGCCGTGGATGTGGACGTGCGGGGTGGCAGTGAGAAAACAGGAAGCTCATTCTGTCTAGACCTCACAGGGTTGTCTACAGGTGGCCTGAGGCACTGCCCCCTTGTCCCCATACCCCATGGGCCTGTGTCCCCTCTGCAGGCTCAGGCCCAGCTCCAGGAGTCCTCCCAGAAACTGGACCTCCTGCGGCTGGCCTTGGAGCAACTGCTGGAGGGGCTACCTCCTGCCCACCCTCTGCGTGGCAGAGTGGCCCGGGAGCTGCGGACTGCTGTGTCTGGGAACCCCCCGCCTTCAGGGACGCTTGTAAAGCCCACCGCCATGACAGGTAGTCAGGAGTCCCGGGGACCACAGAGTTCTCCTTCCCTTCCAGAAAGGACTCTGAAACACAGTGGGGAAGAACTTTGGAGAAGGGCTGCAATCCTGGCCCTGCCCCCTTCGCTGTGTGGCCTTGGACAGTTGACATCCTTTCTGCAAACCTCAGTTTATCCATCTGTAAAGTGGGGGTGATACCAGCACCCACTGCCTGGGGTGGCTGTGAAAATGCAGTGGGTTCTTTGTCGCGTGTGGCGTGCACTCTGCGGGCACAGTTAGCGCTCTGTCGGTGAAGCGATTATGTTGATGAGTAACCATGGTAATGCTTAAAGCACCAGTGGTAGGGAGCTCACAGCCCTGGGCAGCATGGACTAGTGCAGAGTTCTTTCTTATTCCAAGCTGGACATGTCTCCTTGCAATGGCAACTAAATTGCAGTCAGTAAATAATCTCGGAGTGCCGACTTTGGAAACCCTGAGCTTCTTCCCACGTGGGACACAGCACCAGCGAGAGGGCCCCGCCCCTTTCTGCTCAGAGGTAGTGCAGGGGCATGCAGGCCAGTCCCATTGCGAGCAGAGCTGAGGGGAAGTTCAGGGGCTGGATGGGCCCCTTCACCTGGCCTTGGGGAATCAGGAATGCTTCCTGGAGGAGACGGTGTCTGAGCTTGGCCTTGAAGAGCATATGGGATTTGGCCAAACGGATGAGTTAGGAAAGGCAGGGGAAACGGCTTGTTAAGCGCCTCACAGTGAGCTCTTTGGGGCCGCTGTGCATCCTGTGTCCTGGCTAGGTATCTGAGTTCCCTGCTCTTCCAAAGAGAACCTTCCAACCCTGACCACTGCCTTTTGGATAAGGTCCCTCAGAGTGTAACTCGCAGGCCTGGACTCTCTAAATGGTGCTCTTTGGCCCAGTTTATCTCCTCAAAAACAGCTAGTGTCCCCTTTGCTTCTTCTCCCCTTTGAAGGACAAAGTCTAGTGACCCTAAAAATGAATCTACTTGGTTGGCAAAACACTCTTTGTACCCCTTGTGGGAGACGGGACAGAACTGGGACTCATTTCCTCTGTACAGATGGGGAGACTGAGGCCCAGGGAGGAGGGGCGAGTAGGACAGGCAGCCAGGCTTCCTGCTCCCCAAGCTCTCGTCTGCGCCACGGGCTCCCCAGGTCCTGCGCCTGGGGCAGCATGGCGTCATGCCCTTGGCTCCACGTGGCCTGGCTGAGGTCTGCATCTCGCTCCTTTGTCTGTGGATCCCTGCTGCCCCCACCTCACGGTCTGGGCTCAGGAGGGGCGGGTCGGCTGACCCACATAGAGGGTGGCGGAGGGCTGTAAAGGCCTCCGGTGGGTAGGCTCTGGCTCAGCCATCTCCTGGATCAGGGAGCCTTTCTGAGGCTCCAGGGGCCCACTGGTGGTGGCCCTGGGAGGGTGGCACCTGACAACATCTCCCCTCCCCCCATGCTCCCCACAGGAACACTGCAAGTCCACCTCCTGGGCTGTGAGCAGCTGCTGACAGCTGTACCTGGCCGATCCCCCGTGGCCGCACTGGCCGGGAGCCCCTCGCCAGGCTGGCTTCGGGGCAGGGCCAGGCAGCAGCGTGGTGGAGGCGAGCTGGCCAGTGAGTAGGGGGCTGCAGGGAGTTGTGGGGGAAGCAAAGGACCCCCGGCCTGCCCTGAGCCCTGGTTCTGGCCTTGCAGGTGAGGTGCTGGCCGTGCTGAAGGTGGACAATCGTGTTGTGGGCCAGACGGGTTGGGGGCCGGTGGCCAGGCTGTCCTGGGACCAGACCTTTGTCATCCCCCTGGAGCGGGTGAGGCTGGCCCTTGTGAGGCCAGGGGTGACCTCGGGACGTGCGGTGGAAGGCCAGCCAGGTAGAGGCTGGCATCATGCCCCATCTCCAGCCTGACCTTTCTGATGCAGGCCCGAGAGCTGGAGGTCGGGGTGCGCTGGCGAGACTGGCGACAGCTGTGTGGCGTGGCCTTTCTGCGGCTGGAAGACTTCCTGGACAACGCCTGTCACCAGCTCACCCTCAGCCTGGTGCCACAGGGGCTGCTCTTTGCCCAGGTGCCCACTGACTCCTGCCCTCTGACCTTGTGGGCTCCTGGCTCCTTCAGAGCTAGGGGCCCTTGGAGACTGTACGAGCCCCCACCCCCAGCAGAGGAGTGGAAATGGAGACTCAGGGGAGGGAGTCTCCAGGAACAGATTCCCAGGCCACCTCGGCGAACCTCATGGGAATCTAGAAGCCTGAGTCCTTGTCCTGACTGTCCTGCTTCATGTGTGACCCTGGACAAGTGCCTCACTTCTCCGGGCCTCAGTTTCCCCACTGGTTCCAATGGGAGGTTGAATCCATCTCTCTGGGCCCTTCCAGCTCTTGCCCTGTTGACACTGGGGACTCAAGCTGGGACCCTGGAGCCTGAGGAAGTGCCCATGGCAGGCAGGGTGGGAGGGGACTGGCCTTCAGCCCTGCCCTCTGCCCCCACAGGTAACCTTCTGTGACCCTGTCATTGAGAGGAGGCCCCGGCTCCAGAGGCAGAAACGCATTTTCTCTAAACGCAGGGGTATGGACGGGAGAGAACTGCATGTAGGGAAGAGGGCAGGGGTGTCAGGGACCCTGAGACTGAACTCCACTTTGCTCCAGGTCAGGACTTCCTGAGGGCTTCCCAGATGAACCTCAGCATGGCAGCCTGGGGGCGCTTGGTCATGAACCTGCTGCCCCCCTGCAGCTCCCCAAGCACAATCAGCCCTCCCAAAGGGTGCCCCCAGACCCCAGCCACACCTCGGGGGGCCGCCACCCCTGCCTCGCCCAGGTGAGGAGACACCTCACCCCAGACTGCCCGCTGCTCTATGGCCTGCCTCTCTGGGGGCCGTCAGTGCCTGTCCATCTGTCCCTGTTGCCCACCTTCTCACCCTGTCTGTCTGTCCGCATGGCTGGGTGTCCTCCCCACCAGCTCTTTTGTCTGCCTGTGCCCCACCCTGTGTCTGCTTCCTCCCCACAGTAATGTCCCACCCAAGAAGACCTTGGGAGACGAGATGAGGCCCCCACCCAAGCCCCCACGCCTCTACCTGCCCCGGGAGCCAACCCTCGAGGAGACACCTGTGAGGGGGGCTGGTGCCCGGGCGGTGCTGGGCTGGGGGTGGCTGAGCTGGAGGGAGAGAGGAAGGAAGCCCTGCTCTGCCCTGACCCCCTCTGCCCTCACAGCGCACCAAACGCCCCCACATGGACTCCAGGACTCGACTGGGGCCATCTCCACCAGCGTCAGCCACCAGGTACTACCCTCGTCAATTCCCATCTGAGACATCCTCTGCTCGCCCGAGGGTTTGCGTATCCATTCAAACATCGCCCTGTGGCTGCTGGGCAGACTCCCTGGCTCACTCTCAGGTTCTGACTCCCTGAACCAACATCATCATTAAAGATTCTTATTTATTGATTTGAGAGAGAGAGAAGAAACATTGATTTGTTATTCCATTTATTTATGCACTCATTGGTTAATTCTTGTATGTGCCCTGACTGGGGAATCCGCAACTTGGGCATATCAGGTTGACGCTATAACCAACTGAACTACCCAGCCAGGGATGAACCAACATTATTGAGCTCCAGCTGTATGCCAGACTCTAGGCAACCGCTGTCCTAGGAGCCCTACCCAGGCTCTCCAGGCCTGTTCGTGGGGACAGGCCAGGACCAGCCAGAGAGGGTTTGGAGCAGCTCTTGGTGGAGGCCCAGCCCTTGTCCCAGGGGGCTTCCTGTGCCCTCTCTCTTACAGGAAACCGCCTCGGCTTCAGGACTTTCGCTGCTTGGCCGTGCTGGGTCGAGGACACTTCGGGAAGGTAGTGGACTGAGGAGGGTGCAGTGGAGAGGGTGGGCAGCCCTCAGCACATTAGCTGGGAGGACACCGTGATCATTAGATAGTGGGTGGGGGATGTAAAGGCTCCCCTGCACTGCCCACCTGGAGCCCAGCCTCTCTGTGGTACCCAGGTCCTCCTGGTCCAGTTCAAGGGGACAGGGAAATACTACGCCATCAAAGCATTGAAGAAGCAGGAGGCGCTGAGCCGGGACGAGATGGAGAGGTATGCGGTGACGCCGTGGGGCGCCTGGCCCAGAGGGAGCCGGGGGGCTGGCCTGGGCTCTCGGTACCAGAAGGCTCCTGGGGCTTCGAAGTGGTGACTCTCCGGGGCCAGCCAGGCCTGGGTTCTCTTCTTAGCACCTGCAGTTAATGGGGTACCCTTGGGCAGGTCCCCTCTCACCTCCGCACCTCAGTTTCCTCATCTGTAAAATGGGACAGTGGTGGGTGTGCAGGTTAAATGATCCATGGGAACCCCAGGCACACAGACACCGTCACCCTGCATAGCTACCTGGCACTCCGACTAAAGACACACTGAGCTTGGGGTGTGCTGGGGGTGGCAGGGCACATAGCCAGGGGAGGTTTTCCTTCCCTCTGAAACCTGCGCCCCCTGCAGCCTGTACTGTGAGAAGCGGATCCTGGAGGCTGTGGGCCGCACGGGGCACCCCTTCCTGCTGTCGCTCCTTGCCTGCTTTCAGACCTCCAGCCACGCCTGCTTCGTGACTGAGTTTGCGCCGGGTGGTGACCTCATGATGCAGATCCATGAGGACGTTTTCCCGGAGCCCCAGGCCCGGTGGGTTTCCATTCCTCTTGTCTGCCTCTTCCAACAAGCCTTCTGTAGTTCCCTATAGCCGGGCCCCTCACCCTGCTGCCTCCAGGCACCCATCAGCAGAAGAGCAGGGAGCTGGGGAGGCCTTGGTTCAAATTCTTTTTATCACCTCTCACAGCATTTGTGACCTTGAGCCTCAGTCTATGTCGCTATGGATGGGCTTACAACTCTTTCGTAGGCTGGTTGTATACACGAGCACAATGTTTATGAATTAAGGAGCCCAGGGACCAGTGAACAGTAAGCGACTGGCAGCTGGAGTTATTTCTCGTCCATCAGAGTGCAGGCTCTGGAGTCGGGGCTCATCAGCTCGGCCACTAGCTGTGTGACCCCCGGCATGTCACTTACCTGGAGTCTCAGGTCCTCGGGTGAAAGATAAGGCATTCAGGCTGCTGGGAGCAGGCTGGGAGAAAAAGGCGTGAGAACTCGGCATCGTCCCTGGCACAATCCGAGTTCCCAGGAAGGGTGTGCTGTCGGCCAGCAGCAACCTTGGAACAATCTTGGGGCTGTTCCCTGCAGGGCACCCAGCCCCAGCATGAGGCTTGTCCCCCATCTGACTCTGGCAGGGAAATCCGAGGTTCCCCAGGCCGTGGCCATCCTTGTGGTTCCCTGCCCTCCCCCCACTAGCCTGGGCCTAAACTCCCCTATATCCCCTCCAGGTTCTACCTGGCCTGTGTGGTCCTGGGGCTGCAGTTCTTACATGAGAAGAAGATCATTTACAGGTAACCTGTCCCCGAGATGCTGGGGGAGGGGGAGGGAGCAGGTGCTGCCCTTCTCCTGGACCTCTGTCCCAAGGGACCCCTTGATCTCCCCCCCTCACCCCCAGGGACCTTAAGCTGGATAACCTTCTGCTGGATGCCCAGGGTTTCCTGAAGATCGCGGACTTTGGGCTGTGTAAGGAAGGTGGGTGTCTCCTGTCTGGGACCCTGTGTCCTCCGTCCTTCCTCACCCAGTCCAGGTCAGCAGGGTGGTGGGCAAGTGGCATCTCCTGGGAAATCACCCCACCTCTACCCTCATTCTAGGGACCAGCTGGACTCATTGGTGCTTTCTTCCCAGCCCTACAAGCTCTTAAAGAGCCCTAGCTTGCCCTTGGCCCAAGGGAGAGCCTGTGCTCAGAGCTGGGAGAAGGCACTGGGTTCTGCTTTCTCCGTGACCTTGACCTGTGAGCTTGGCTGAGACTCAGCTCCCTCCCCCTCAGATGGCATAAAAACCATCCCTACCTCCGAGAGTAGGGGCAGGGCTTGGCACAGATTCAGTACACGGGGACATGAGGGGCGGCTGTTGGTTCTTAACAACCACAGAGGTTGTTGTGGACCAGACACACTGAACCAGTGGTGTGGCTGTTGGTTTGCAGGGATCGGCTTTGGGGACCGGACCAGCACCTTCTGCGGCACCCCAGAGTTCCTGGCCCCTGAGGTGCTCACCCAGGAGGCCTACACACGGGCCGTGGACTGGTGGGGGCTGGGTGTGCTGCTGTATGAGATGCTGGTGGGCGAGGTGAGTGCTGGACCTGGGCTGCTGGGGCTTCTGGGTCGGGGTGGGGAGGGCGTGGCCCATGCACCCTGCTGAGCCCCTGTCCCCACAGTGCCCGTTCCCAGGGGACACCGAGGAGGAGGTGTTTGACTGCATCGTCAATGCGGACGCACCATATCCCCGCTTCTTGTCAGTGCAAGGGCTCGAGCTCATTCAGAAGGTAACCCTGTTCCCGGCCGCGTGCTCAGCGGGCTGGAGCGCTGTCCTGTACACCGGAGGCTGCGGGTTTGATTCCCGGTCAGGGTGCATAGCTCGGTTTTGGGTTTGATTCCTGGTCAGGGCATGTATGGAAGGGGACGGGTCAATATCTCTCTCTCCCTTCCTCTTTCTCTGAAAATCATGGAACATATCCTTTGATGAGGATTTTTAAAATTTTTATTTTTAAAGAGAAGTAGGTAATCACTGCAGGGTCCAGGGCTGGGCTGGACAGCTGCTCCCGGCGCACAGGCTGGTGGTCACCAGTCATCTTTGGGGCCCCGTGGCTCATGGGGGTACTTGGGGAGGTGGCAGAGCTGGGCTGAGTGCCCTCAGTGAGCAGTGTGTCCTGCCCAGCTCCTCCAGAAGTGCCCGGAAAAGCGCCTGGGGGCGAGTGAGCAGGATGCCGAGGAGATCAAGACACAGCCTTTCTTCAGGGTGAGTGGCCACGGCTGCAGTGGTCCCAGTGGCCTGGCCTGGCGGGAGGTGTTGAGAGACCATTGGGCAGCCATTTTTGTCTCAGGCGTCTCTGCCCTTGTCCCCAGACCACTGACTGGCAGGCTCTGCTTGCCCGCGCCGTCCAGCCCCCCTTCGCGCCCACTCTCTGTGGCCCCACAGACCTGCGCTACTTCGAGGGCGAGTTCACAGGGTTGCCGCCTGCCCTGACCCCGCCTGACCCACGCAGCCCCCTCACTGCCCGCCAGCAGGCCGCCTTCCGGGACTTCGACTTTGTGTCAGAGCGATTCCTGGAGCCCTGAGGGCCTCTCCCGCGTCCCTGTGCCCTGCCACCCAGGCTGTTAGAGCCTCACTCGCCCACCTGGCTGCCCAGCTGCGTGCCCTGCCCGGGAGGCCCAGGCCTTGCCTACTATTCACCAGCCCTTGGGACTCGAGCTGGGGGGCCATGGGGCTGTGTTGTGCTGGGCAGAGCACTTCCCTCCCCGCCGCCTACCCCTCCTCTGCCTCCCAGCCAGACCTGGGCCAGAAAGGGTGGCACAGTGAGGAGTGGTTTGGTTTGTTTTTTTAATATTTGACTTGCTTTATGGATTATTAAATTTATAAAACTGCTCACTGGAGACTTTCTGGCTTAGGGGTGGGGGGGAGCTCTCAGAAGCCTGGCATTGGTGCCCTGGCCCCACACAAGCCCTCCTCCCCTTCCCCCTCTGGAGGCAGAACTGTCCCCCCTCCCCCCGCCCCAGCCCCAGGCAGGGGTTTGTTGTTCACTCTGTTCTGAGGCTGGAGGCCAGGGCGGAGGTGAGGAGCCCCAGGTGCTCGGGGTCCGCCCTCTGGCTTTCAGGCACAAGATGGTGGCTCTGCCTCTGCAACCCTAAACAGCCTGGCTGTTGCCCTCCTCCTCTTCCTCCTCGGCCCAGAGGGCCTCCCAGGACCCCGAGGGCCATCCACAGAAGAAGTGGGCCAGGTTGCGGGTCAGGCCATGGTCGAAGGGGTTGCCGGGGCGCTGGCGGAGGTAGGCAATGCGGTGCGAGGAGACAAACTCCCAGGTGGTGGTGTTGCTGGCCACCAGGTAGAGGTGCGAGGCCAGGAGCAGGCTGGCCACCACAGAGAAGAGGGAGAGCAGCAGGAAGGTGGCGAACAGGAGCCCGTTGGACCGCAGCCATAGTCCCCAGGGCTGGAAGAACCGGAGGCCAGACCTGCAGGGCAGCATAGGGTTGGGGGCCCAGAGCTTGGAGAGCCCGGGGGGCAGGCCACTTGGGAGAGGGTCCAAGGCCCTTGGAGAGGGAGCCCTGGCTGTACACACCTGTGGGCACATGCTGCCCTCCCCTGCCCGCCCCGCCCCAGGGCAGTGGTGGAACCCACCATGCCAGGTACAGGCCCCACAGAAGCACCACCAGCTGCAGCGCCAGGTAGGCCACGAAGAGCGGGTGGTTGCGCTCCCCCACGCAGTTCTCCATCCAGGGGCAGTGGTGGTCGTAGCGGCGGACACAGCGACGGCACTCATTGCAATGTCGGGCCCGCAGGGGCTGCTGCGGGCAGGAAGGGAGTCGGGCTCAACATTAGCTCCTCTCTGGCCCCAACAGTGCGGGACGGGATGAGGGCAGGAGGCCGGGGCCCGAATCTCGGAGGCCTTCCTGGACAGGTGAGGCCAAAGCACAGGGGTAGGAGGAGGTCCAAGAGTCTCAACCTTGCCCATGATCCATCCCAGGAAGTCCCTTCATCACCCACCAGCACCATGCAGTATCTGCAGCGCCGAAGGGGGATGGCCTGAGGAACCATGGCAGTCTGCTCCTCCTTGGCCTCCTCCTGAAAATGGGGGACAGAGCATAAGATGGAGCCCCTTGGGAGGCAGGTGGCACTGGTAGGCACATCTTGGGGCCCATCCCGTGTATAATGGAGGTGGTAGAGTAGAGCACAGTGCCTTGGACTGAGCCAGGCTGTGTGACCTTTGCCAGTTGCATCCCCTCTCTGGGCCTTGGCAATTTCCTCATTGTAGGATAGGGTTCTAGGGCTGGCAAGAGGATGCACTGAGATGCCCCAGAAAAGCTCTCCACATAGAGCCTGGAATGAGACTGTTATTGGTCCTTGGATCCCATGTTGGTAGGAGGAGAGGTGCAGGTCCCCAGGGCCCCCCTGGTTACCTGGGGCTGGGGCTGGACGTTCACGTAGCCTGGGTCCATGAGTGACACAGCCAGGTAGAGCAGCAAGGAGCCCAGCACGAGGAGCAGGAAGGTGAGGGGCAGGAGCAGTTCCCCCTGTTCTTCCCATTGCCGCAGTGCTGGAGAGGCCAGAGGAAGAGGGTGAGGCCCGGCTGGGGTGAACAGGAGGGTGTGGGGAAAGGCGCATTTGGGGGCAGGTACAGCTGGAGGTGGGGAGTATGTCCCTGGCTGAGCAAAGGCCTGGAGATAGGTTTTGGTGAGTGGTCAGATGTATCTGCTGCATAAAGTACAGAAGTTCAGGACCAGCAAAAAAAAAAGACAGTTCATCTGTACTCTCTGGAGGGCAACAGGGAATCATGGAAGGTTACATACAGGGTCAGACCTGTTTCTGGAAACCTAAGTGGAGAGGAGATGGATCAGAGTGGAAGCCTCTCCAGGAGGAAGAGGAAGATGGCTGGACGAGGGCACAGGCAGTACAAATGGAGAGGGCATGGACAGATGGATACAGGGGTGAAGGGACTGGGCCTGCCTGGATGTGGGGGAGAGGAAGGAGGGGTCACTGCCTCTGGCCCCACCAGGTCTGAGACACCCGTGGGACGGAGACAGAGTAGGGTCGGGCCGGCAGGCTCGGGTGCTCAGATGCTGCAAAGAGGGCTACAAAGATGGCCCAGGCCAGGAGGGGTCCAGCCCACGGAGGTGACTGAGGATTGGTGGGGTATGAGACAGGGGTGCGGAGGCTAAGGCGTGCGGGGTATGAGACAGTGGGACAGCAGACTGAACAACTGTGGTGCCCCTTGAGTGCCAAAGGGAGCAGAGATGGGGGGTTGGGGGGTCCTTTCTGATGGGGAGACAACAGGTTTTTAGGATAAAGGGCAAAGACCAGGGAGGAGACTTGAGAAGGTCTTAGGAGGAAAGTGAGGACACTCCCAGTCCAGGGTCTGAGGCTGAAGCACAGAGGGGGGTGTGGGGGCTGCTGCCGGGGGTGGGAGTGAGCAAGGGAGGGTGACAACTTGTGCAGGAGGCAGCCTGTGACTGAAGAGGGGATGGAAGTGTGAGAGGGTCAGTGGGGTGAATGGGGACTACTAGGGCAAGAAGCAAGGGTGGGGTACATAGAGAACAGGCCACTCCCCTGTTAGGTGTTCTCTTGCCTGAGGGTGGGGAGCCTGGACTTGGGCAGCTAGTGGCCACAGGGCTGGGTGTGATGCCAGTCCTTGATCTAGTTGATCTTACGGAAGGAAGGTTGGGAGTCAATTCCTGGGAAGGATCGGATGGGTCCTGGGATCAGGGAAGATGGGGGCTTGAGTTGGTCATCAGATCTGGTGTCCATCGCAAGGATCCTGGGAAGGGCAGGGCATCTGGCAGGGATCAGGAAGATGCTGGGATTAACTAGGGATTGACTGGGTATTAGGTGGAAAGCTTTTGGAATGAAAAATGGGTAAGGGACCTCAGGGGCTGGCGGAGATGGGTTGAATCCCAGGGTCTCTGGCGCTTCGGCAGGGGACCCAGTGAGACTCAAACGTCTGGGGAACCACGGGGGATCGGGTAGGTCCGGGGTGGCGCAGGGTCCGGCTCACCGGTATCGTGCAGGAAGAGCACCAGCGTGATCCCCCAGGTCAGTACAGTATGCCCGGTCCGTACCAGGACCCCAGGGCTGAGGAGCGCCCAGGGCGCCATATCCTCGGCCCGGGGCCCCACCCGGAAGACGCGCCTAGAGGGGCGGGTCCTCCCAGGGAGAGGGGCCGCGGCTGCCCGGGGATTGGTGAATCCTGGATGTGGGCGGGGCCAAATTGGGCCAGGGAGGCTGCCTATTGGGTGGTAGCTGCGGCCGAGTAGGCCCTCGAGCCAACAGGTGCCTGAAGAGGCTGAGGGCGTGGCCGGCGCGCGTGCGTAGCCAGTAACTCCCCCACCCCCAGTCCTCACCAGCCAGGTAACTTTCGGAAGCTGGAGCAGTGGAGAGTCTCGATCCCGCCCCACTGAGCTTCCACCCCCTCGCCATAACCTCACGGCCTCGCGCATGCGTGCCGCTCCGTGGGCGCTTTAAAAATCCAGGTGTTTGTTTTGACTCCATGTTGCAGAATTGTGCGCGGTTCAAGGATGTGATAACTGAGAGAGGCAGCACTCACCCAAACCTCCTTGCTATATTATTCATGATCAGATATTGTAAACGGGATGAGAGCCAAAGTGGAGGTCCGTGGTGTAGATTCTGGCTATGAGGGGCCCAGCTGGGTCAGGATCAGAAATGCCAGCACCGCCCCTTCCTATCTGTGTGAGCCTGGGCAAATTACTGAATTCCTCTGAGTGTTTTCTGTTTATGTAACAGAGATGATAATAGTATCCCCTACTAAGGTAGTTGAGAAGATTGAATAATGGAAATACGATGTCCAGCACAGGACTGTCTAAGCCGACACCCTGCCAGCTGGACTTGCCCGACCTGAGCCTTCAGTCACTCAAGGTTTCTACTCCAACTGAGCCTCCAGGGCCTTCCTCAGCTCTGCCTTTCACCCGCACGCCCCCCCCATACAATGTCCACCTTCTTTCTCCATGCGACTGCCCCCCACCCCAGCTCCTCCAGTAATCCTCTTTGGACATCTGTTATTTTTGTCAGCTCATGTTCCTTTTTCTGTTGGGGAACTGACTCTTCCCCAGCCCATGTGATTGTGAACAGCCTGATCCCTCACTCCACAGGGTGGTGAGAAGTCATTGTGGGCACATGACTCTAGACCAGGGGTGTCAAACTCATTCTCACCGGGGGCCACATCAGCCTCACAGTTGTCTTCAAAGGGCTGAATGTAATTTCAACTCCTTAACAGTTAAGGAGTAGTTACATTGATACAGTCCTAAAATTATTTCCGCCCTTTGAAGGCAACCGAGAGGCCGATGTGGCCCCCGGTGAAAATGAGTTTGACACTCCTGCTCTAGAAGGCCAAACTAGTTCCCTGTATCATTGTCCCCCAGGATTGGTCCTCGTAGGTGGGTATGTGACTTGGTAGAGCCAAAATTGCATAAGAGTGCTGTATAGCTGCAGAGAGAGAGAGAAAGGGGCATGCTTTGGGATTTCAAGCAGGAGTAGGGTATACGGGCAATGTGGAGAGACACTGTGGCAGGAGAGGATGAGGACATTTTATAAAGAGAGGTAAGCAGCGGTGAAAAGGGGTATGAGAGACAGCTTGATCATTGTCTGGGCCCCTAGATCCAGCTATGCCTGAAGCTGGTGTTAGCTCTACCCTCCCCAGCTGCATTGGTCGATGAATTCCCTCCCACTTTTGAATAACCTGGGTAGGTCTTTGAGTTGGGTGCCTGTCGCTTACTAGTCTTTTTTTAAAAATATTTTATTTATTTATTTATTTTTAGAGAGAGGAGAAGGGAAGGAGAAAGAGAGAGAGAGAAACATCAATGCGAGAAAAAAACATCAGTCAGTTGCCTCTTGTATGCACCCCAGCCTGGGGACCAAACCTACAACCCAGGCATGTGCCCTGACTGGGAATCAGACCAGCAAAGTTTTGCTTTGCAGGATGGAACCCGAACAAATGAGCCACACCAGTCAGCGTGCAACTCAGCCTTGGTTACTGCGATGGGGTGTGGCTTAGCCAAGGCGGGGACTTTAGCTCATGATCCACTTAAAAAATCCTGAAGCTCCTATGACTCAGAGACTGTGCTGGGGTCAGAGAGAAAGGAAGTCGGACGCTAGTTAAAGTGTTTAAGGCAGATTTCCATCAGTGATATGCTGTGGTGGTAGGGCGGAGGGCCAGAGTGAGCCCAGGGCCACTTCAGTTTGTACAGAGGTGATGGGGCATTATACACTGACAAGGACAGGCACGAGGTAGGGGGGCGGTGGGGGGAGGGGACAGTAGAGGGAAAGGGGGCCAAATGTATGGTGACAGAAGATGATTTGACTATGGGTGGAGGGCACACAATTGACAATAAAAGTAAAAAGCAGACACTACACTTGATTTTAGCCAAAAGGCCAGAAGCGAGCGGTGACTGGCATTTTAAAGAGGGAACTGGTGGGGGCTTGAACAGACTCAGGGAAGTGGGACATCACAAAGGGCTGGGGAGTGTCAGTGCCCCTCAGCACCACTGTGTCTGTAGCTGGCAGTGAGTGAGGTTAGGCTTCTGTCCTCCCACAGAGACTGGGAGACAGGCCCGTCCTTCCTGAGGATTGCATTTCAAAGGAATGGCTTTTAGGTCCTTCAGGAAGACACTCCTCCGTAGCAAAAGACACCAAAACAATTCAAAGGGACAGAGGAAGGAGTCAGGATTATAAGGCCTTTTTTTAGCAAATGCTTGGTGACAGGGTGGTGTGAGGGGCCTGTCAGGTGGTGGCTAAAACACTCAGTGCTTTCAGCAGCCCTGAGCTTTCTCAGGTGCTTTAAGAGGGGTTGGGGTCACCCTAGGGATGCTACCTTGAACTCTTGGAAACTATACTAGTGTTTGTTTAACTGTTTTAATATGAGCTCAGAGCCTGCAGTAGTTTTTATAGGTCAAGGTTGAGGCCTAGTTGAGAAGAGGGCTC
Organism: Macrotus californicus; assembly: GCA_007922815.1. NCBI lineage: Eukaryota > Metazoa > Chordata > Mammalia > Chiroptera > Phyllostomidae > Macrotus > Macrotus californicus. Next base: position 48,837 of record VMDR010002826.1, read on the forward strand.
AGAGAAGCCTGGCTAAAATGTGGTCGAGGAGAGCATATTTTTTTTAAGGAGTTTATTTACTTCTTAGAGAGAGGAGAAGGGAGGGAGAAAGAGAGGGAGAGAAACATCAGTGTGTGGTTGCCTCTTGCACACACCCCAAGCTGGGGGCCTGGCCTGCCACCCAGGCATGTGCCCTGACCGGGAATTGAACTGGCGACTTTTGTGGGACACACCCAACCCACCGAGACACCCGGCCAGGGCGAGGAGAGGTCTTTTCTTTGGGCACTGGGCACACACTTGCACCCAAACTATTCTTTGGGGAATAGCCCTCCCACGTTGGGTGCAACCTCAGGGGTATCTCAGGGGCACCCAGGACACTGTTGACAGTCACACCAGGAGAACAGGTGTAAACCAGGACCGTCCTAGACACAGCCTGAGTCTGGTCACCTCATGGTCTGGCCCCGGCGACTTCTGCTCGCACCCTCATTCCTTTGCTGCAGCCACGCAGGCCGCTCCGCGGTCCACCCTGCGAGGCTCTCCTCCTAGTGGGCCCTCTGTCCAGGGAGCTCTTTTTGTGAGCCCTGCACAGCGCCGTCCGGCGGCCTCCTCTCCTCTGGAGGAGCCTCCCTCGCTGTGCCGTGCAGTCTCTGACCTCCGCCAGGGCTCTTCCTCTCCCTGAAGCGCTGTGGCCCGGCTGACTCACCTTTCCTGACCCCCTACACACTCCCTCCAGCCACAGGAGGTGCCTCTTGGGGCTCCCTTCTCCCTGCCCATGGCACACTGGGTCATAACCTCACACCTGCCATGTCCCTACCACCAGACCGAGCCGTCCTAGGCAGGGGCTGGGTGGGTCTGCTGCCAGCTGTGCCCACAGTCCGGGCACAAGGGTGCAGAGAGAATGTGGCCCCTCTCCTGACCCCATCCCTTCCACACAAAAAAAGACTCTGCTCTTCTCCACTTTGCACAAAAATGTATTTCTGTGATACCCCAAAGTACAGACATTTACCCAGACCCCAGGTGGTAAAGCAATGCGATATGAGCTCGGCCTGGGGGAGTGGCGGGTAGCTGGCTCAGGCCACCTGAGCACGGAAGGGAGGGCCAGCTGCAGCCCATCTGCCGAGCTGGGGGAATGCAGGGCAGCTGTCTCTTCCCAGGGCTGGAAGGGAAAGACTCCAGGAGAAAAAGGCCAGGTGCCTGGCCCCTGGGCTGCTCCTCCAGCCTGTTCTGCGTGGAGGCAGAAATGCCAGGAGAATCCAAAAACAGGCCTGGGGCAGGAGGAGGGAAGAACAGCCAGGCCTGCCCCCAGGCCCCTTGTTCTGTCGGGGCCTCCTCACCCATCGGAATTACAGCGAGGGAGCACAGCGACACCGATACGTCTGGGGCTCACACTTCTCTGAAACTCGGCTCAGAGGTTTCCAAGGTAAAGCGCGGGGCAGGGCAGGAGGGTGTCCACAGCAGGCCGTGCCAAGTACTGGCCTGGAGGCATCTGCCTGCTGCTGCTCCTGCCCGAGAATTGTGGGGTCCTGTGGGCGGCGGGGCAGGCAGGCAGGCTCAGTTCTGCTGGTGGGGTGCCTGGGCACCTTGGGTGCTGTGGGCAGATGAAGGGCTGGGGAGTGAGCAAGCCCCTGGTGCCAGAAGGTGCTGGCTTCCAGGGCTGGGGCAGGTTCTGGTATGTTTGGCAGAAGGGGCAATGGATGAGCCCTGGACTGGGGCCTTCAACAGCCTGGGACCTGGTGGGAGACTAGGAGGCAGCCTCCATAGCAGCGTGGCCTCAGGCAGGCCTGGCCAAAGAGCAGCGGGGCCACTGTGAGCCCCACTCCGTGAGGGTCTTCTGGGGCCGGGGCTGCCTAGGCCTAGGCACAGCTCACTTCTTTGCCCCAGACGGCCCACCGCTGGGAGCACCAAGGCATTTAGGAGACTCGGGGGTTAGTTTTAATCCTTAAACCCCATCAGCTGCCCCCAGGAACCCGGATGGGGTTCTCAGGCTAGGTGGGTGGTCAGGGTGCTGGAGTGGGCTGTGAGAAGCCTGCTGCCTCTCCTACTAGGAAGCGAGGCCAGGGTCTGAGATCACTGGGAAAGGACCGGACGCTCACATGTTGGAGGCATTTAGTCTGCTGGGAGTAGGAGTATGGCGGCGATGAAGGCTTCGAGTGGGGCTTGGGAATGGCCCAGGAAGCTGCGAGGACTCGGGGAGTGTTTTTGTTTTTGTACAGAAATCATATACACAAAACTTCACACTTCCTAACCAAAAAAAAAATAATATATATATAATATATATATCTCACTAATTAAGGAAAAGCGTCAGTTGTGCAAAAGTTCCCCTGTGTCCCTTCGTCCAGTGGGAGGCTCTCGGGGGGTGGGGGTCTGCCAGCCGGGCTGCCGCAGAGCGCTGCCTGCCGGCCGTGTGGTCCAGAGCAGTGGCGGCCACGTGGGTGGAGGCCTCTATCTGGATGTGTCCATGTTCTCCTCTTTAAAGTTACCGCAGTGCTCGATCACCTTTCTGGAGACAACGGGAGAGCGAGAGTCGGAAGGTGGGCTTGGGCGGGTGGGCCATGTCCCTCCTGGCTGATAAGGCTGCTGAATTTGTCAGCAAATGTTAACAGTGGTGCTGACGGAGATGATGTGGACACAGTGGCTGGCGGGGTGGCCGGCATGTACATGGTGGTCACTGCAGCCTCTCTGTGCTGAGGAGGTGCCCCAAGACATTTCAGGAAGGGATGCTGGTGTGGGGCAGCACCCAGGAAATGGTGCCCGTGGCCATGAATTCCATCGGCACCCTGTCATCCTCTCCACCTCTCGGCCTCAGGGCATCTGTGGGTAGCGGCTCCCCTGAATCTCCTCAGGCCTCGCCTCCAAAACCCTCTGACCCTCTCTTCAGCACTGTCTTCCTTCCTCATCTTTCCCTGCACAACCATGCCTTTTCCTTCCTCGAAGTCTACTGATGGTCCCGAAACTGACCACACCCCAACTGCACAGGGTCCCGGATGTCCTGCAGCGCCTAGGAACCACCACTCCAGCTGGGTCTCTCATCCACCCACAGCAGCCCCTTGGGAACTGCTGCCCCGCTGCTGTCAGGTGCCACCCCGGACCCCAGTGGCCTCCCCATTCAACACGAAGCCTCTGTGAGAGGGGATGTGGGTGCTGGTGGTCACTGCAGCCTCTCTGTGCTGAGGAGGTGACCCAAGGCATTTCAGGAAGGGATGCTGGTGTGGGACAGCAGTTGCAACAAGCTGGAGTGACTTCTCCTAAGCGCCCTGTGTCACTCATGGCCTGCTGCCAGGCGGGCCAGCTCAGAGGCTCGCCTCAGGTCTTACCGAGATGCTCACAGTAACGGGGGAAGGTTATGGATCCATCTTAACTCTGTTTCTCAAACCTCCTGGGACCCCGCTGACCATGAATGTTCCCAGGCCCACCTCCCACACCTACTGGGACAGAAAATCTAGGGTGGGACCTGTACAATGTTAACAGTCTTTCCAGATGATTCTTTAGGGAGATTAAGTGTGAGAACTACTCATTTTACCGTTCTCAAACTCAGACAAATCTGTCCATTAATGTTTAAGCAGTGCCTTTTGCCAAAAATAACTGCAGAAACAGCCGACGCTCCCCAGCCCAGTGGCGTCTTGGGAGCCTCTGAGCCCCAGGCCCCTCCTCCACAGCACTATTGTGCACCCCTACTGTGCACCCCGTGCAGAGCTGGGCAACTTAAATGCGCTCCCTGTTAGAATGGGTCTGACAGAAAGCAAGGTCATCACTGTCCACTGCAGCACGCAGCATCCCCAAGGCTTTTGAGACCTGATCGCTGTGAGATCAGCGTTGGGGACGTTTCAGCCGCGCAGCAGCGACAGGCCTGCCAGTTGGGCCTGGGACCTGCACACGCAGACACCTGTGTGCCCTCTGCCCTGCCTCACCTCTGGAATGTATTTTTCCACACGGTTTCCTCTCTTTAGTTGGACTGCTTTTAGCCAGAAATAATGAAAAATTCTGACCTGACCCGTTGATGCCCAGTGATGACAGGTGGACTTAGTTGGGAAAAAAATGAAGCTCACAAACGAGGGAGATGACACTCCACGCAGGGCCTGGTTATCTGGTCTCTGGCCGTGCTGTGGCCAGAATGACACTCAGCGAGGCCCCAGCTGGACATCAGTATGCTGTCTACCCCCACACTCAACTCGGAGTTGCCCCAGGGGTCTCAGCCATTCCTGACCACTGAGGGGGGGGGGTCCCCTGCATCCCGCAGTCCCCAAATCAAGGTTCCCTTAGCAGAAACACTGCCTGTCGCTCACCGCGCCATCTCCTTGGTTTCCTGCCGCGCCGTGGCCATCTTAATCATGTCCTTCAGAAGGGGCATCCCGCCTTCTTTGATCAGCAGGGGGCAGTACTTGTCGGCTGTGGGGTAGGCAGGGGCAGACAGCAGGGGATCAGGGTGGGTGTTGTCTCAGCCTTGGGCCCAGAACCGCCTCCCTGCTGCTGCCAGGACTGCCCTTCCAGAGGGGTGAGATGCAGGCACAGGCCTGGGTGAGGGCACTGTTGTAATCTGGGACAGGCCATGTTTGCCCAGCCGGAGTCCCCCTGGGGCAGCGAGGGTGCATCTGTGGGAAAGCTCCCCGCACTGTGGTATGCAGCAGCATTTTTTCCCCCCCCGAGCTCATCCTAGGGAAAATATCAGCCAAACTGGTGGCTTCTATTCTCTGAGGAGTTTTGTAAAAATATAGACTCCTGAGCCCTGTCCTTGGGTATTCTGATCCCACAGATCCAGGAACCTGTATTTAATTGTAACAAAATACCACCAGGGGATTCTGGTGAGCAGCCAGGGTGGGACCCTCATGCCTTTCTGCTGGGGGGCAGTTCCATGGTTCGCTCCAACAGAGCGTTCCAGGGCGTGGGATCCAGGGCGTCCACTCCACGGAGAACATGGGCATTTCAGTGGGCCTTCCGCAGCTCTGTGCAGTCAGAGCTATTTTTATTACCTCCATTTTACAAACGAAAGAACTGAGGTTCAGAGAGTGGAAGTCATTCATCCAAAGTCCTTCCAGAGGCTCGTCCGAGGGAGTCCCAGCTCAGGGCTCCCTCTGCACTGTGCTGCCTCTCTGACGAAAGGTGCTACTTTTTCCTAAGACTAACCTCAAATAACAATAAAAAAGGCTACTGTATTGAACAGTCAGTCTGTGCACATGGTCAGTGTGTGGTATGTTTTAAGCACTTTACATGTCTTACTTCACGGCAATCCTATGAAGTAAGTGCTATTATTATCCCATCTTAAAGATGAGGAATTTGAGGCACAGAGAGGTTGAGAAACCTGCCCAAAGTAACAGAGCAAGCAGTAGAGCCAGTTGCAAACCCAGGTTTTCTACTCCCAGAGCCCACAGGCTTATCCACTCTGCCAGTTAACAGGACTGAGTGTGAGTGGCACAGGCCCTGGGCTCAGCATTTTCTGTGGGTTCTCTGGTCACATCAATCTCATGAGGTGGGTGTTATCATCACCCCCATTTCACAGAGGAGGAAACTGAGGCTCGGAGAGGTTAAAGAACCCACGTGAGGTCACAAAGCCAGTAAGGGAGGGGACTGGGGGCCACACCTGGTCTGTGTGGTACCCTCTTTCTCCTCTCCCCCAAAGCCACCGAGCACAGGACGTTGAGACTCTCCTGTGGGCGGGAGGGTGGGCTCTCTTTGAGGAAGGAAGTTAGAGTTGTTTTAAAGCTCTTGCCTGTCCTCAGGGGTTAGGTCTCTGTGTGGGCGGGTCTTGCTCTGTGTTATAGGAGGCACAGAGAGTTTGGACCGTTCACTCACATGGAAGCAGGAAGCACTGAGAAAGCTGCCCGGGAACTCCGGATGGCTGTCTCACCTGCCAGGCGTGTTCTGGTGATGAGGCGGGGCAGCCACTGTGCTGTGTGCCCTGCAGGTGCTGGAGAGTGGAGGGCTGTGCTCTGAGGCAGGCCCTGATGTCAGCCCCCTAGGGCTCCGCACCCAGGTCGTGAGCTTCCTGAGGGCAACTCAGCCCTCAGCTGGGGGTGTCCCTGCATCTGAACAGGGTGAGCGGTACTCACGGTAGACAGACACAAGGTTGCACAAGGCCCAGGTGGCCCAGTGCTGGCTGACGGGGCAGACTCCCTGGGGAAGGAGGCGAAGGATTGGCTCGAACGACCTGTAGGGAGAAAAATCAAGGTCACTTCAGGTGCTGAGGCTCAGGGGAGTGCACCTTGGAGTCCCTCCCTCAAAGGTCCCATGGACAAACTCAGCAGGCCAGGAGGGTGCAGGGGATTCAGGGTGTCTGGCCCTTCAGCGCAGCCCAGGCTAGCTAAGGCAGCTCCCTTGCACGAGAGGTCAAGAGCACAGACACACAGAGGGGGGTAGGATGACGAAGATTAGGTACCATAGAAACTGGAGGCCTCGGCATGGGGGCCTCGGCAAGGAGGAGAGACCCAGCCTGTGGGGGTGGGTGCACCCTGGGGAGCAGAAGAAAGTGTGACTACACTTCCTATAACGGCCTTCTACGGGCCACCTGCTGCCGGGTCTGAAAGCCCCAAAACGTATGTGCAAACCCCCCGGGGAGTGATCCCTCTTCATCTCTCCTCGGGAAGGACATAAATGGAGTGCTGGCAAAGCCATGGCATGAGCCCCTTCCTCTCAACATGGGTTTTCATACAGTGTCAGTCAGACGGGCCATCTCTCACAGAAAGTGACCCAGTCACAGCATGAGGGCCACCCAACCCGGGGCTGGAAACTGAGTCACGAGATCGAGCCAGCTGGACCAACAGTAATGAGGTCTGTGCACAGAACTGCAGGAGGGGACACGGGCACCTTAGTGAGGAGGTGGGGAGACATAGGCACGTTCTTGGGGCTCTCTTTCAGGGAGAGAGGCTGGCACTGGTTTCTGTTTTGGTTCCTAGTGCAGGTGGGTATTTTTTCCCTGACAAACAGGTACCAGGTGTTTGTAAACAGGAGGCTTCGGGTACACGCAGGTGTTGACGTGCACGAATGTCCACCAAGCGGTATTGCTGAGCTGTGTGCCTTTCTGCTCTGCACTGTCTGTGGACTCCGCCTCTTGAAGCAAGACCCAACAGAGGACCAGAAGGGAGGCAAGAAGCCAGATCGGGCCACCTCAGGAGAGAGCGTCCTGCCCCAGCACTCATCCACCCCCACCCCACCTCGCACCTGTAATTGATATTTCTCCGTGAATTGATGTCCCAGCTCTGGATGGCTGCCCACATGCGCTCTTCCACCTCCTCCCTCTGGGGTTCACAAATGCCCCAGGCCTCAGGCCCATCAAACATGATGTGGGAGAGGACGCCGCAGGCGTTGTAGGAGACCTCGATCCCGTCGGCCTTGCTCTCCAGTAGGTTGCTGCCGAAAAGGGAGAAGAATGGAGTCTAATTCCCCCCAAGTCCCTCTATGGAAACCAGCTGCTGGACCCCAACTTACAAACCAGATGCCAGAGGAACTACTGGTTTCTTTACCACTTATTATTCACGCCCAATGACTTTCAAAAGGGATGTGAGGTCACTAACACAGTCACAAGAGGACTATTTATGGAGGGCTGAAAGAATAAGAATCCACACTATAGAGGGAAGGTGACATTTACAACAGAAACCGAGGCTAGGAGCAATTGCTGCTACTAAGCACAGACTAGAGTTCTGAGCATCCTGGCAGCCAAGGCAAAGAGGCAAAGGCGAGAAGTACCAACCTGAAGACACTGATGAACTGGGAAGTCATCAGCTGGGGCCGCAGCTCCTTCACCTCTGCCACGTTCCCCAAGAGTCCCAGCATATTCCGATGCAGTTCCTGCTTCTCTGGGAATTCCTGGCCAAATGACAGCCATCAGGGCCTTATCAATTAGTACTTAATTACTGTCTGGTATTCTTAACCTAGATGCTTTATGAGCGTCTGTCTGGCTACTCTGACTAGACAAAGAGGGGGTACAATATGCGTCCCTCCTACCTTCTGCTCCTAGGCCATGCTGGGTACACACTGTAAGGGGTTAGAATGGTGGGGGCTCCTTGTCACAAATCAGTGTCTGAATGGGAGTGGGACCTAGAAGCTGTGACCACGACAGACATGGTTCTGTTCACCAAAGCTCAGAACACTAGCTTAACGGGCTCCCCTCAGAAACCAGAGCAAAGGAACAAAGGGTGAGTTTCAGGATGAACGGACCGTTCCAGTGGACAGAATCTGTCCAGCTGCTGTCCCGATGGACCACTCAGAAGGGACCATCTGAGAAGGCACTGCGGAGAAGGGAGGGCTCTCGGGAAGAGCCTGGCCAGGCCCCGGGGGTCCGGGAAGGTCTCCGGAGCTTCTGTTTGCAGCAAGTCCTGGGCTGAAGGGCCTGTGGAGCCCCCCGCTGCCCTTTTGTGGGAACCACAGGGAGTAGGGGTGCCGAGGGATTTGGCCAATGGGGAGCCTGGCAACAGCAGAGTGGCCATGTGCAGGGCCTGGGGCTGCTGCAGGGAGACGCTACCTTCAGGCAGTCCAGGAAGAGCTTCATGCCATTGAAGCTGAGGAACATCTCGCAGTTGTCGGGCGTCTCATCCGTGATGTTCCACAGCGCGCTCCAGGAGAACTCCATGACCTGGTCACACTGGAGGCAGGGTGGGGCTCAGCGCAGGCTCCCCCAGATGGGCCCGCAGGCTCCTGGCACCCAGTGAGGGGTCCCTGGACAAAACATGGGCATCCCCAGGACACACCGGGCCCCTCTTGCTTGGGCTGTGGGGGGGACAGAGTGGCTCCATGGAGACTTGACTTACTATCTTGTCCAGCAGCTTCTTCTGAATCAACTTCAGCATGGTCTGTGGGCAGAGAAGAGGACTTGCAGGGGGCCAGGCCTTGAGAGCTCCCGTGTCCCCCATGTCGTCCCCCCAGTGCGACAGCAATTACATTTCTGGCTAACATATCCTGACAAGACCAAATTTGCCCATCTGCCTGGGGGGCTGTTTGAAGAAGTGCAATCCATAGACTCGGTGCCCCCAGGACTCGGCATCAGGGGCCCTGGGTGCCAGTCCCCGCTGAACCCTAACTGTCTATGTGGCTTTGGGCATGGCCCGCCCCCCTCTGAGGAATTCAGTCTCCCCAGCGAGAAATGAAAGGAGACTGGATGTTCCTCCCCCATTCTGTTTCCTTCCCTCAGCAAGTCCAGGGTCCGGCAGAAGTAACGCCTGCTTGAGTGTGGTGGGTAGGGTACGTGAATGTCTCACATGAGATGGATGGGTAGGGTACGTGAATGTCTCACATGAGATGGACAGCAATTTGAACGTTTCCCCTAAAATGCTATATGGTGGGCTTGAGTGTGATATCGTTATGTTACAGAATTACATGCTTATGATTTAGTAATAAAGAGGGGTGTTATTTGTGCCAGACCCTGTATTTATTTTCTCCCTACGGTACACCAGGCCCTATGCTGGGAAGAGCTGGGGACGTAATGACGGAAGGAGCAAGCATGATGTCCCTTCCCACGGAGCTCACAGTCCCTCATACACTTATTCAATCCCAGTCGGGAAGACGTGTCAAAGCACCTGGTCCCAGGAAGCAGGAGGGACTTGTACACTGGGACCCAATGGGCGAATGGAGGGGCAGGGAGAGGATGACAGAATGTTCTAGGTGGAGAAAATCTACGGGAGTCCTGAGCATTCACTGTTAGGAAATCCCTCCTTTGGCTTAGCCTGACTTGTTCACGCAGCAGCGGGGTTACAGACGAGAGAGGGAAGGAGGGAGGGCGGAGCAGCCCGCCAGCACGCACCACAACAAAGCCCATCTTGCCCACGGCCTCCTTGTGGTCATTGTCCACCTGGCAGACCAGGGCGTTGCACAGGTGCACGGCGATGCGCTGGATCGACTCATCCTGCCGCGTGGGGTTGAGGATGCTGAGCAGGAGCTCGTTGACCCGGCGGTACTGGAACTCCAGCTCCTCAGGGATGCTGAAGTTGCAGAGGGTCAGGCAGCAGTTCCGCTGGACCTGGGCCGGGGCGGAGACAAGCAGAGCAGAGTCAGAGGCAGAGTCGGGAGCTGGACTGGAGGGCTCTCTAGAGGCGAGATCATCCAGAGCTGTGGCGGTCCAGCAAGGCTTTCTGGAACAGGAGACTACAAGCCTTCTTTAAAAAATGTTTTTTAAAAAATTGTGAAATTTTCATACAGAAGAGTGTATAAAATCACAAATGCAGTTTTATGAATAATTATAAAGCAAACAAGCGATTCAGCAACAATGCAGCCACCACCTGGGTGAAGAACTAGAACACTGCCAGCACCCAGAAGTCCCTTGTCCCTTCCTGATCATAAGCCCCTCTCCCCACTAGAGATACCCACTATCCCCGACTGTGTATTTGAAAGATTTTCTAGCATCTTGCTTCTCTCTGCTTAGCCATAGGTTTGAAGCTCAACCATGTTTACAAGTAACCAAAATGCGGTCCATTTCCATTGCGGTGTCGTGTCCACTTCATTCACCCACTCCCCTGCTGGTGGGCTTTGACGTTTGCCAACTTCAAATGGTGGCCCGTACCTACATCCCGGTGTCCATGCCCCTGGAGGGCACACACGTGTCAGGGGGGGGGCTTCTGGGTCGCAAGGCGTGCGTGTCTTCAGCTTCATCAGGTAACCCCAGACTGTTCTGCCCAGTTGCCACCCCGGCCCCCAGCTGTGTAGGGGAGCTCCAGTGGTGCCCCCGCTGTCTCTCTATTTTGTCCGCAGGCTTCTCTTTCAGTGTTCTCGGTGCACTTTCCTCGTAATTTCATTTCTTTCCATCCCTGCTCGTTGGATACTGGAGGTTCATCCTACTTTATTAATCATGTAAACGAGAGGGTATCGCTCTTGCTTAACCCTTGGTCTCCTCCCCCCAGTATACATTTATTTTTAAAATTTGCGAACAGATTTAAATTACAAAAGGAATACTTACTGTAAAAAGTTTAAACAACACTGCCTGAGCGGAACGTTCAAGCCCCAGTTCACTCCCCACAGTAATTAATCACCGTTAAAAGGCAGGCACGCAGGCCTTCCTCGTTCCGCCGTCTGGGGGCCCGGGGGCCCAGGCCGTTTTGCTCTAAGTGGGGTTTCCGGAACAAGAGGGAGCACACAGTTCCTCTTAAAGTCAAAGGTGTTTACGCTCGAGATGTAACTAACTTCTCTCGTGGCAAGAGACGTGCTTGTGTGTGCAAAGCAAAGAACCGCACAGTGACTCCTGGTGGCAAAGCTGAACGAAACCAGAGTCATCTGGGGAAAGGGAACTAAGGCTCACAGGCACAGAGGGCAGTTCGAGCCAAGTTCCAGAGCAGCCTCCTGCGAAGGCCGCTGGGCACTGGGAACTAAAGGGTCACTGGTTCAACCCCCAGTCAGGGCACAGGCCTGAGTTGCGGGCCAGGTCCCCGGTGGGAGGCACGCGAGAAGCGACCACACCTTGATGTTTCCCTCCCTGTCTTTCTTTCTCCCTTCCCCTCTGTCTAAATATAAATAAATAAAATCTTAAAACAAAAAACTTTGGTGTACATTCTTCTAGATTTTTCTTTCTTTTTTTAAAGTATATTTTATTGATTATGCTATTAACGATTGTCCTAGATTTTTCTACTATGTAAACACAAATATATATTTGGGGGAGAGGAGAGGCAAAAAAAGGTATTGTACATATGGGTCCCAGACTTCCCTTCCTTGCCAACATGCAGTGGACCCCTCCCACGTAAGGGTGTGCAGAGGCACCACAACATCCCAGTGGGTGGGTGGGTCATGCGTTGCTTTTCCAGACCCCTATCACTAAAGCATTTTGGTTGCCTCTGACTTCTATGTAATCAAAAGGGGTGGATGTGTGTACACCGTTCCCTCGAAGAACACTCCTAACTAAGGAATGCCTCGGCCGAAAGGAAAGGGCACTTATCGTTTGGGCAGGCTCCGACAGCTGCCCTGCGGCAAAGCTGTCTGACTGACTCCCTCCCTCCCCGGCGGCAGAGCGCGCGTGCATGCGTGTGTGCGTGTGTGCGTGCCGGTCCCTAACCTTTGCGAAGGCTGTGCATCGTCACTCTCTGGCGATGAGGTGTGACATCTGGTTATTTCAATTTCCATTTCTTTGATAGAGTATTCATTCGTTTGAGAGTCTGCAAGTAGCCTTTTTTCCCCCCATTAAAAAGAAGATGCCCCTTTTACCCGACTCTAACACTGATCTCAATGTGGAAAACAGTTGTGCGAACGTCTGGAGCTGGCAGGCAGTGGGCCTTCGCCTTCCTGCCGAGGCGGTGCCCCCACCGCAGCCGTGCTGGAGGACGATTCGAGAATACCTATCAAACGCTTTAAAAATGCACATGCCCGCTGCCCAGCACTTCTGCTTTTGGACAGGCGGTGGAACAGTAATCTATTAGGTGTAATCAGCAAAGCCTTGCTGAAATAGAAAAAAATACAAAAAGCAACCTAAATGTCCAACTCTGGGGGCCAATTCCATCACTGCAGCCTGTGCACTCAGGAGGGAAATTTTCTGGTCCCCTCTAGTGGTCGGGGCAGGGCCACCGCCTCTGCGCTCCAGCCCAGTCAGTCAGCCTCAGGGCAGCCTGTCCTTGGATGAGGACGCTGAACATGGTGCTGGACCCGACCAGGGTAACACCGACTATTCCATCTGGCTGTTGGGGGAGGGGAGGAGGCGGGACTCTGAGCATCTTTTTACTTTCTAGTCAGTACATTTTCCAATTACTTGACTTTGTTTTCTAAGCATTTAGTGTCTTACAGAAAACAAACACTATTTAAAAAACTTTGTTGCAAAATGTCTTGATATGGAAGAGGTTCACACCCATAAGACACTGCTGAAATAAAAATCCACGTTATGCACAGTGAGCCCATTTACCAAGTACATATACACAGACTAAAATCCAGGATGATGGGTATCCAGTGTTAGTGGTGGCTATCTCTGGTGGTGGGGTTATGGGTGGGTTTTAAAATATTTATTACTCTGACAAGAAAAGCAGCTATTGAAAAAAATAGCCCCCAGCAGAACGTTCCTGATAGAAGGCCTGAGGGGTCAGTATAAGCAGAGGCCTGGGGTGGTGGGGGGCCGTGGGCGGTGGGGCTGGGTTAGTGGGCCCTGAATGCTAGGCCCCAGGGTCTGGGCGTGGTGCTGCAGGGAAGGTTGCAGGAAAGGGGGCAGTGCAGAGCCAGGAGAGAAGGGGTGGGAGCAAGCAAAGCACCCCTCGGGATCTATGAGCAGGCTGGCGAGGCTGGGCCACAGGGGGAGCGGGAAAAGCGGGGCTGGGTCATAGCATGCAGGGCCTCGGCAGGAAGGGGCTCACCGTCACCTCCTGGTAGGATTCCATGCCATTCAGCACCACCTGGATGACCTGCCGGCGCAGCTTGACGCTCTGCTCTGAGCGGTACTCGGAATTTGTCAGGTAGAAGAGGGCCGCGCTGCCTGTCACTTGAATGTTCTTGTCGTACTTGTGGCACTTGAGGGCTGTGATGACCAGCTATATGAAGACAGGGTATGGGATCCAGGTTGGCAAGTCCTGTTAAAGTTGTGCAGGGACGGGCCTGGGGCTCTTCGAGGGGGCTTGGATGGATCCTCTGGTCCTGCTCTGAGGGCAGACGTGAGGTTGGGAGCAGAAGGTGGGGCAGGGCCGTGGTTCTGGGGCAAGGCCAGTACCGGGCACGTGCAGGGTGGGGCTGGGGGTAGGGCCGCCAAGGTCCTGTGGGTGAGGGCATGGAGAGGAGGGACGGGACTCTGGCACATGGCTCAGTCAAGTCCAGCATCCTCCATGTGGAGATGGACGGGGACCCGAGAGTCCCCTCCTGCCTCCGGGGCTGGGGCTGACCTTCAGAGCTCGCAGAAGCTGGTTGCAGCGCTCGATGCGCGCGATGTCAAAGAGCAGGTTGATGGCCCGTGAGGTGATCTCGGGCCTGTGCTCCGTGTAGGCCTCGATGGCGTTCAGCACCTGCTCCTCATTCTTGTCGCCACTCACCTGCGGATGAAACATGCTCAGGACAACCTGAAAGAGGCCACGTGCTGGGATCCTCAGCTCTGTCCCTAACCCCAGGGCGGACACCGTGGCACCCCCGGCCCATCCCCTTCCCCTCTTCCAGGGCTCCCTGCCCCTCCCCACCCCCATCCCCGCTCTCACTTTGTAGGCCGGAATATGTGTGAGGCGGCACAGGGAGGTCTCGAAGAGCCCAAGGAACTGCAGTGGCCTCTTCAGAGCCCGGAAGGGCATGATGCTGCTCTTGGAAGGCTCGATGCTGAGGGAAGAGGGTGCTGGCGTCAGTGGCCTGGGGCCAGGGCGGACCCGGCTTCAGCACAAAGGCGAGCCTCTCCCTGGGGGTGGCCGGGGATTTACTAGGGATTCACTTCCAGGCCCTTCAGCTCATCTTTTCTTTTCTTTTTAAGGGCAGGGACATAGACCCTGCTTCCGGATGGAAGGGTGGCAAGGTCACATGGTAGAAGAACATGTGGGATGGGAGATATGGTTGTAGCCATCTTTGGAAAACGGCGCCTGCTATTTTAATGAGGATGTGTCACCTTTAGGTTCCACCAACAATCATGAAGGGACATGCCCATCAACCAAACTCCACCAAGGCATGGCTGGGGACAGATAGGGCTATAGCCAATGACAGCTGGACGGGTTTGCATCAGATCTCTCAGCCGGCCACCCCGGAAATCGCCCTCCCTGCTGCAACACCTGACAAGTGGCAGATACTGCCAGGCTCGCTTTAGCACCACCACACTCCCTCGGCTGGTCTGAGTGAGCTGATTTCCCAGTCATTCCTGGGGTTGCTCCGTCTAGCCTTTGCACACGCTGTTCCCTCTGCTAGAACACCCTTCCTCTGGCAAACCCAAAATGAACGTTCAAGACAGCCTGCATGGCCCTGGCTGGTGTGGCTCAGTGGGTTGCGCACTGGCCTGCGAACAGAACGGTCACTGGTTCAGTTCCCAGTCAGGGCACATGCCTGGGTTGTGGGCCAGGTCCCCAGTAGGGGGCGTGAGAGGCAACCGGTAGATGTATTTCTTGCCCATTGACGTTTCTCTCCCTCTCTTTCTCCCGCCCTTCCCATCTCTCTAAAAATAGATGAGTAAAAAGTTAAAAAAAAAAAGACAGCTTGGATGCCATTCTTCCCCTGCCCTCCTTCCCAGTCCTCAGGGCAACCCTGTGCTCCCCTTTCCACAGTCTTCACAATGACCTGTCATACAGGCTGGCGAGGGCAGGGCCTGATTCGTGTCTTTATCTCTAGCACCCAGAAGGACGTGTGCTAAGTGTTTGTGGAATGATACCCCACGGCACCTGTGCGGGTATCATGGGTGGGTCCCCACCTGGTCTGCCCTGCTTCCTCGTCCATCTTGGAGATGCTGCAGTTCTCCAGGATCATGTGGCCAGAGATGTCCAGGGACATGAGGTTCCCCAGCTTCTGCACAAAGAGGCTCAGCACCTTGCGGGTCAGCTTGAACTTGTAGTAGCTGGAGAGGCGGTCTCGGGAGATGTCCAAGTGTCTGGAGATTGGGGGGCACAGGTCAGGAGCTGGACACAGGCCAGGGCTGCCTCGTAGGCCCCTGCTCCTTCAGTCCATGGCAGATGAGGGTCCACAACTGCCACAGGGCATTCTGGGAAAAATCCTGCTGGGACCTCGGTGCCCTGAACAGCCCTGATCTAGCTGACACATGGCGTTCAAGGAATGGCACCGTCTCTTCCATGCCCACCTTCTACCGAGCCAGGGGCTTGTGAACCTTCTGGCACTGACAACATGAACGTCCCCGCCCCCACCCCAGCCAGCTCAGGGCCGGCTGCTCACCGCAACTTGTGCAGCTGGACAATGACCCGAATGTGGTCGTCGGACAGGTCCATGTTGTACAGCACGAGGGACACGAGGCTATCTTTCCACTGGGCTAGGAAGGCCGCGTCGCTGGTCTGGATGCCTGAGAGGTCTAAGGCGGCCAGTGAAGTGAGTGGCCGCAGCAGGGACTCTACTGGGACCCCGTCAATCATGCGGCCCAAGTTGAGGAAGCGCAGGCGGCT
Source organism: Macrotus californicus (assembly GCA_007922815.1). Lineage (NCBI taxonomy): Eukaryota > Metazoa > Chordata > Mammalia > Chiroptera > Phyllostomidae > Macrotus > Macrotus californicus. Next base: position 64,766 of record VMDR010002826.1, read on the forward strand.
AAAGCCCTCGAAGGTGAAGTCCTTGACCAGCACCTGGCAGGTGGGGTTGACGAGGCACTCGTCCTCACAGCCCCCTGGGTTCTCCTCCTCGTAGAAAATGTTGGCGCAGCCGAAGAGACTCAAGGACACCAGGGTGTGGCTAAAGCTCCTCAGGGTTTGCAGGCTCTTGGCGGACAGCTTCTCACAGTTGGTCAGGTAGAGCTCCACCAGGTCCTGGGAGGAGGCGCAGCTCCATCAGCACCGCAGCCCAGCCCCTGCCCTCGGCCTGGCCTTGGGCTACCGGTGGGCTTGGGGAGGGGGATGCACCAGGCGGAAGAGCACTGGAGGGGCCTTGGGCTCCTTGCCCTGGGGCTGATCAGCCCTGACTCACCGTTTGACTGTCCCTTGGTGGCCTCCCACGGCCACCGCATGCCTAGCGAGGCAGGTCTCACCTGCTTGCGGATGGCTTCCAGGTCCTGGTCTTGCACCAGGTCCTCACGGAGGTGGATGCGGGTGAGGCGAGTGCTGCGCGGATCGGAGAAGAGGCTGAAGAAGCTCTCGTGCGGCTCGAAGTTGCAGGCGGCATTGACCAGTTCCACGTACCTGGGAGGGAGGGAGGGAGGGGAGCCTGGCTCAGGAGAGCGGCACGGTGACCCTCATCGCTCTTCGAGGCCTTGCGTGCACCTCCCCGAAGCCTTCCCTGACCACCCCAGCGGCACCCTCTGTCTCCCCCTCTCCTAACAGTGCCTGGTTGCATCGCGGCTGCCCTATCCCGCAGCCGAGATTAAGGGTGGCCCCAGGAACCAGGAGCCCAGAGGCAGACCTCCTGGTGGTCAAGGGCCTCTCATCTGTAGCAAACGGCAGGCACTTGCACAACAAACGCACGCGTCTCCACTCCTCATCTTCCCGAAGCCAGCTCCTCGAGCAGCCCCCCCAGGGCCCTTTCTGCCAGGAAGAAGGTGCTCATTCCCAGCTGGGCGCAGGCAAGCACGCAGCCAACCCCTGCTGAGATACCAGCTCACGAAGGAACCCTGGTCTTGGTGGGAAAGGCTCTGGAGTCAAGCATGCTGGCATCTAAATGCTGCCTGGCTATTCGCTCCGTGGGCCCCTTCCTACCGGTAACTGAACTCCCCGAGCTTCGGTGTCTTCGCCTGTGAAACGGTCCTAACTCTGGTCTACAGAGTGGCCAACCCGGTGCTGCCCCCCCGACATGAAACACTCAGGACACATGGTTCCCACTTTATCTCCATCTGTCTCATCCAACAATTTCCCTTCCGGGCGTCTCGGCTGAGTTCCCGGAGGTCAGTGATCACACATCATGGTTCCAGGGGCCTCCACCAGCGGGCAGTCCCTTGGAGGGACCACATACGGGTTTTCGGAATGATTCTATCCCTGGTCATGGACCCCTTATTCTGGCATTGGTGTATAAACCTGTATGTTCACACATACACACAGGTTCACAGGCACAGGTACGCGCACACACACAGAGGACAGCAAGTCACTCCTTCATCTGTGTGCAGGTTTCTGTACTCTGCCTCAGGTGAAATGCACACCTGTGGCTTCACAGTCCAACATGCCCTGTACTGCAGGAGCCCATGTGCACACATGGAACTTTGCGGTTAGGGTGACACCAGTATTCTGCACTCATGGACACCCCTGTGCATGCACACACCCCCTCACACAAACATATCTAGAGTCACACCACCAATGGCACACACGTGCTCATTCTCAGCCTTTGGCTCCTGCCCCCCTCTGGGCCTGCTCACTCATTGACGAGCCGGTCACAGATCTCGCTGGGCAGGAAGATGTCTGGATGCAGCCTCAGGGTCTCCTTATCCAGTAGGTAGCCCAAGGTGCCATCCAGGTTGCGCAGGCAGAAGTCGGTGCAGAGGGCCATCAGGGACTCAGGAGTATCGGACGCCATGCTGGGGTGGGTAGGAAGGTGGGCCACTCCAGGGCAGGGGCCTCCAGGGGCAGCAGCGACTCCTCAGCACTCACAGGGTCATTGGCAGGGCCACAGCCTAAAGAATGAGAAAGCAGCACAGTGAGCCACACAAGGGCTGGGACCACCAGCTGCCCTATGTCTACTCTCTGAGCAGGGAAACTGAAGCCCCGGATGCCACACTCGGATCAGCAGCTCTGCGGGCCGGGCCCCAGCGTTCCGGACCCCTTCCTGGTCCCTCTCTGCTGGGCTGCTGTCTACGCCTGATCTGACCTGCAAAGAGCCGGGCCTTGTCCGAGCATCTCTGCGCTTCACAATGTCTGTGGCCAGGTGTGTGTGTTGGGACCCAGTGCTTGGGTGCAGAGGACGGGGGCTTTCGTTAACAGTACACTGGGTGTTCCTTGCTATGTGATCTTTAAAAAACATTTTTTTAATTTATTGATTTGATAGGGAAGGGGAGAGAGAAAGAGAAAGAGCGAGAACATCAGTTTGTTGGTCCACCCATCCATGCGTTCATTGCTTGATTCTTGTATGTGCCCTGACAGGGGATTGAACCTGCAACCTTGGGGCACTGAGCGACTCCAACTGAGCTACCTGGCTAGGGCCCCGGTTGTGTAAACTAACTTGTACGTAGGTGTCACTGTTTCAACACTCAGTATGTGCCAGGGCTTCACAGACATGTTCTCACTCACTCTCATATATGATTAGGAGTCCAGGCTCCTCCTGATTGAAATGAAAATATGCGTCCATGCGAAAAGCGGCACGTCAACACTCACAGCGGTATTACTCATAATAGCCCCATGGAAACAACAGTGTCCCATGGCTGATGAACGCACAAGCAGAAACGGTCTGTCCGTACAATGGAGTACTATCCAGCCAGGAGAGGAACGAGGTACAGAGAGATACTGCAACCTTGGGCCTTGAAAACATTGTGCAAAGTGAAAGAGACCAGCCACAAAGGGCACCACGCACACGCATGATTCCATGAGCCCATTTACGTGAACTGTCCAGCCAGCCTAGGGAAGCCCATCGGGACAGGGGGAGGTAAGTGCCTGCCGGGGGCTGGGAGGCTGGAGGGGCTGAGGAGTGACTGCTAACGGGTTTGTGGTTTTCTTTTTTCGGCGGTGACGAAATGTTCTCAAGTTGATTATGGTGAGGATTGCACAGCTCTGTGCAAATACTGAAACCCGCAGAGTTATCTCCTTTAAATAGGTAAGTTGTATGATGCAGGAGCTGTGGCTCAACAAGCAGTCACTACGAAAGTGAAGTCTCCTCCTGTCTTCATGGCGCTGAGGCAGGGAAAGATTTCTTAGACAGGGTCTGTGAGGGGAAAGCGGGAAGTCAAGGAACTTCCGATTGCACACGTCCCGGAATGAATGTGAGACGGACCTTCGACCTGTATGTGAAGGTAGAACAACAAGGTCTCTAGAAGAAAACACAGAATGTCTTTATCATTTTAGCAGAGGCAATAATTTCTTAAATAGCTCATAAAAAACATAAATCATAAAAAAAACCCTGAAAAACTGAACTGCCTCAAAATTTAAGACTGTTCCCATCAAAAGACGTCATTAAGATAGGAAGCCCTGGCCCTGGCCGGTATGGCTCAGTTGGTTGGAGTGACGTCCTGTAGCCAAAGGATTGTGGGGCACGTGCCTAGGTTGTGGGTTTGATCTCTGGTCTGGGCATACAATCCCCAGCCAGGGCGCATGTGGGAGGCAACCAATCGGTGTCTCTCCCCTCCCCTCTCTAAAAGCAACGAAAAAATGTCCTCAGGTGAGGATAATAATAATAATAATAATAATGATAGTAATAATAAAGAAAGAGAGCCCTGGCTAGTGTGGATTGAGTGCTAGCCTGCGAGCCAAAGGGTCACCAGTTCGATTCCCAGTCAGGGCACATGTCTGGGTTGCAGGCCAGGTCCCCAATAGGGGGCGTGCGAGGGGCAACCACAAATTGATGTTTCTATCCCTCTCTTACTCCCTCCCTGCCCCTCTCTAAAAATAAATAAAGAAAATCTAAAAATAGAAATAGAAAAAGAAAAAGAAAGGAGCCCTAGCTGGGTAGCTCAGTTGGTGAGAGTGTTGTCCCAATACACCGAGCTCGCGGGCTGGATCCCAGGTCGGGGCACACACAGGAAGCGACAAACAAATGCATAAATAAGTGGAACAACAAATCACTGTCTTTCTCCCTCCTTCCCTCCCTCCCTCTCTCTCAAATCAATAAATAACATTTTTTAAAAAAAGGAAGAGAAAGGGCAAGCCACAGAATAAAAGATACTTTCAACAAAAGACTCATATTCAGTATAAACGATTCCTACAAATCAGGTTTCTAAAAAAGGACATAGCATCAAATAAAAAATAGACAAGAGACGTGAACGGCATTCCCTGAAGGCCAGGGAATTGGATGGTAGCACATGGGAGGGCGCTCAGCTTCATCAGTATCAGCAAGACCAGAGTGAGACAGCGCCGGCCCCCACCAGCAGGGCTCCCCTGCACACAGCAGGAGACGTACACAGGCCACGCCAGGCCTACCAAGCCTGTATTACGGAGAAGACACAGGATGACGGGCGTCACCAGCACTGCCGGCGGGCCGAGAGCTGGTGTGAACTGCGGGGTGATTGGAATATTGTGTGGCATTATCTATTAAGGTGAAGGCACATATGTGCTCAACGTTTGGCGATTCTCCTTCTGGGTGTGCACCTAAAGAAACGTGTGTACAAATGTTCACTGAAGACATACACCAGAATGTTCACAGCAGCACTATCCATAATAGCCCCAAAGAGAAAAGAACTGAACGTCCACTGACATTCAAACAACGATGATACGCTCACCGAGGAATTACTACACAGCAAGGAGGACGCATGAGCCGGTGTTGACACAATAGCTCGGATGAACCTCACAGTTTAGCGAGGGAGCCAGACACAAAGGAGCGCATATGAGTCCAGTTACGTATTACTCCGTTATGTTAAAAACAGACAGACAAGAAAATCGAACGTGCGGTGGCAAAGTCGGGCCTGTGGCCGCTCTGGGGGCTTGGCTGTGTGTTGAGAAGCTTCCTGTCCCTTATCTGAGGGATGGACACACAGGCGTGTTCACTCTGTGACTGTTCAGGGAGCTTATATCATGACGTGTGCACTTTTAAAAACGTACGTTACATATAATTCAATAAAAGGTTAAAGAAATGGCCTGGATACCAACCAGGTCCACGTTTCGAAGGGATTCGGCGGGTTCAGTGAAGTGATGGTCTGAGATGCACTGTCGGCTCCAATGAGAGGCCAGTGAAGAATGAAAACTGAACCTTCGTATCCAAATGTGAGCGCGGCAGGAACAATCAGGCCCTAGCCAAGCAGCTCAGTTGGTCAGAGAGGTACTTGATGGTGCCAAGGTTGCAGGTTCAATCCTCGGTCAGGGGACATGTAAGAGTCAACCAATAAGCGCATAGATAACTGGAACAACAAAAATCAATGTCTCTCTCCAAAAAAAAAAAAAAAAGAAAACAGTCAACTATTTATAGAACTGAGGACAGTCAGGAATTAGTTCTAAACCATTTTCCTACCAGAGTCTACAGCAGAAAGGGCGGGGTAGGGGTGGAATAGGCAAAACTAACCTATGATGTTAGAAGTCAGGGTAGTGATTACCTCTGCAGGGAGGCAGTAATTAGGGAGTGACGGGGTGTGGGGTGGGGGGAGGGGCTGCTGGCCAGGTACTCGGTTGGTTGGAGCACTGGTGCTGTGTGCCAGGGTTGTGGGTTTGTTCTCGGTGGGGCACATACAGGAGACAACCAATGAATGCATAAATAAATAGAACAAATTGATCTTTCTCTCTCTCTAAAATTAGTAAACATATTTTCAGGTGAGGATTAAAAAAGATAGCAGTGTGGCCCTGGCTGGGTGCCTCCGCTGGTTGGGGTGTCATCCGTACACTGGAAGGTTGTGGGTCTGATTCCGGGTCAGGGCACATACTTGAGTTGTGGGTTTGATCCTCGGTTGGGGTGCATACGGGAGGTAACTGATTGGTGTCTCTCTCTCCCTTCCTCTTTCTCCAAAATCAGTGATAGAAAATATCCTCAGGTAAGGATTTAAAAAAAAAGTGCAGGCTCTGTGGCCAGACAGACCTGGGTTTCAACTTGACTGCACAATTCACCGATAAGTTACTTAAACTCTGTGGACCTCAGTTTCTTTGCCTGCAAAATGGGGATAGTAAGCCCCACTTCTTGGGGCTGCCGGAGTAAGTGAAACTGGGGTGCAGGTGAGGACCAGAAAAATGCTTAGTTTCAGGTCTGGTATGACTGAGCGTAGGACCGAAGGCGGTTATGATCCCATCTTACGGATGAGGGACCTCACGCTCAGAGACAGAAGCTACACAGTCCAAACTGGAATTTGAACCTGGCCTCTGGGACTCCATCCCCTCATCTCTGGGAGGGTCTGGAGTGCAGGGCCCAGCGTTGCCCCTGGCTTCTTGGAGCCTCTGCATCCATAGTCAACTCTGACAGGCTGGTCAGGAGATCCAGGGGGTGGCCACAGAGCGTGGTCCCCTTTGGAACCGCCGGTTCTAAGTTCTGGTGCCACCACTTACCGGTGGGCTGGCTATAAGGGCTCAGTTTCAAGTCCCAGCCCTGCTGCTTAAGAACAGGCGAACTTGGGCAAGTGTCTTCACGTCTCCGTGCCTCCGTTTCTATCCTAAACCAGGGAGCGCTTTGTGAAGACAACATGGAATGACACCGAGCAGGCTTAGCAGGGTGCCTGGGTATTACCCGCATGCTGTCAGTGCGCAGTGATAGCGACTGCTATTATTGTCATTATCATTGTCACCATCACCTTCTATCTCACCTGCCCTGGTCCCTACGTAGAGCAGGGTCTGTTCCTGGCCAGCTTCCCCAGGCCTGAGTCTCCTGCCACAAGGCCCATTGTGCCAGCTGTCCCACTGGCTATGTGACACTCTTTAGGGAAAGTACAACAAACAGGCTGCCTGGGCCCTGGGCATGGCCTTCCTTTGCCTTCATTCACTTTCAGATCTTCCAGGGCCCAGCAGCCTCTCTGGCCTGGGACGCCGGAGCCAGGGGGTGCGCTGCCGGCAGGGAGACAGCCCCCGCTGGAGACCGACGAGTCCAATCTCCTCAAGCAGTCACTCAAAGCCTCCAGAATTAGAACCAGCTTTCCGGCCAACTCGGTGCCCACGGACCCCTACACTAGCTGGCCTGGCCTCTGTCACTGTGCTGGCAGTAGGCCAGCACAGGGTCACCTTCAGACCTTCGCTCAGTTGGTCTTCTGGCATCTGGGACCATCCAAGTTCAACCGACGATTCCACTTTCTACCAAATCCTGCTCCCATGCCCACACACAGTCATGTCCCTCCTCCAGGAAGTGTCTCCGGCCGCTCCAGGCCACGTCACCTGTGAACTCTCCTCCTTGCTTCACTGATGCCTCAGCACCCTCAGGTCCTAGTGCCAACATCACTTCCTGTGGGAACCCTTCCTGACCTACCAAGGTGCACCTGCCCGGGCCCTAAAGACTGCGCCAGTTCACACTTTGTGCCGACAGCGGTTTATCTCTGGCTCCCCTGCCTGGCGGCCGGCTCCATGAGGACAGGAAGCAGATCGTCTTGCCTGGCATTGCATGCCTGGGCATAGCCCGGGCCGTCTGTCTGTCCGCTCAGTGCCTCCGTAGTGAGCACTGGGCATCCCGCGGTAAACGAAACCAAGCGAGGGCTCTGTCCCATGGGGCACAAGGGCTCGGGGGGCTCTGGGGACGGACCGCCACCTAAGGAGCTCTAGACTGGGCAGGCTTCCCTGGAAGTGACATTTCAGCTGCAACCCGAAAGATGAGTCAGAGCTAACTCCGGTGGTGGGAAGGGAAGGGAAAGGCGCCCCAGAGGGAAGGAAGAGCTGTGCACCAGCTGCAGGGACAGGCAGTGCGGGCGCTGGCACCACGGCCAACACCGCGACTGTTTGCTGGACAAAAGAAGGGCTGAACACCGTGAGGGCCTGACGGACAGCAGGGTGTCGACACACGCCTGCAGAAGGGACGATCAGGCCGTGTCGCACGTGGAGGCCAAGGGGCAAGGCATGCTCTCGTATCCTCCCTGCTCACCGTGCCCAGGACAGTGCCGGGCACCAGGGGCCACAGAGGAACCCTCGTTACTATAACTGAGAGAGCGTTGCCTTTTCTGCAGGTCTGAGCCCAGGCACCCATGTAGCTGCTCTGACCTAAATCTGCTCCTCAGGAGGAAGAGACACACCCCTGCCGGCCATCAAAGTCACCAAAAGCCCCCAAAAGATAAACCAGGCAGAGGGCACCATCTGCTAACTGCCCTGGGCAGTGCTGCTGCTGCTGCTTGGAGCTGGCTGAGCTGGCGGAGGAAGGGGCCGACCTCCTGCTGGCACCGAGGCCGAGAGGCCAGGGGGCTGGAACACGCGACCCCCTGTGCGGCATCCGGCTGCGGGCCTGGTACCTGCCAGAGGCAGCCCTCCCTCCCCACCACGCCCCCTGGAGCTCCTCATTCTCGAGGGCACTGGTCACCCAGGGCTCTGGCAACTGGGACAGAAGGAACGCTGGTCGTGACAGAACACTGCAGGGTGAGAACTCTGTCTTTCTCCATCCCTTCTCTTGCAGGTTTTCTGAAGCTGGGTCCCTCAAGAGTCTGATAACCCAGGAGTACAGGGGACAGACAGCGGGGAGAGAACAGTAGCAGCCACCACCTCCACATTGGTGGCTTCCAGGCACGGCGCTGAGCTCCTTACGGGCTTATTTCATATGGTCTCCTATTTAACTAACAGAACAGCATTCCTTAGAGTTCGGTACATGTAGCTAATTTGTCATTTGGGTAAGTTTGTCTAACAACCTGTCCCCTGGTCTGTGAGTTCTGTGAGGGCAGGAACCCCAGTCGCTGGCACGCTCCTGGACCCTTGGTGTTTGGCCAGTGCCTGGTACCAACAGAGAAAGGTTTGCTTTTGCCTGAGTTACGTCACCAAGGCACCACCAGGCAGACCGTCACTATTTCCTGATGAAGACACTGGGGCTTGTCGGAAATCACACAACTCACGCGAGTGGGACGCAGCCCCACACCTCGCCTGAGCTTCTCACCCCACCATTCCGTCTTCCATCCATCCAACAGAGGGAAGAGAAACGACGGTCCAGAGGAGGGAGCATGGGGCCTCGTCAGCGTCCTGACACCCAGCTGACAGGGGCTGGGGGAGCCAGAAGCTCTGAGCCTTGGAGCAGCGTTCCACCCCGTGAAATATTAACCCAGGAGCTGGGGGTGAGGGAAACCCAAACAAATGCCCTCTTTACAGAGGCTGGAAGCTTTCCAGGAGGGAACAGACCCCAGGCTAGATATGGGGGGGTAGGAGGCTGCTGTGAGGGAAGTTGGGGCAAGTATCAGGGGGCTCCAGGGAACAGGGGTGCAGGTGAGGACCAGAGAGCGCCCCAGGAAGCGGCCAGCCTGCCGAGTCTCGTTCTGTAGGGTGGGTGTTAGAGAGGTGTGGAAATGGAGTGAGGGAGGAGTGTGCATCACGGCTTGCTGGTGCTACCTGGAGGCAGTGGGGCCTCGGGGGATACCTGAGTTCTACTGCGACTGACCGAACGCCCACACTGAGCTGTGTGAATCCAACAACCACGTGAGGCAGGAGTTACTGTAATCTGATGACTTACAGATGAGGCAGCTGAGGCTCTGAGTGCTGAAGTAGTGTGCCACGGACAATGTAGAGGCACACACCGATATGTGCACATGTGTTCATTAATGAGTTCAAGACCCAGTGGTCTGAGCTTCCCATGCACATTCTCGTTGAAGCCGCAAATAACTTGAGGTACGTATATATTAAAATTGTGTTTTTCAGATGAAGAACTGTGGTTCAAGGAAGTGCAATGACTTGCCCAGGGTCTCTCAGTAAGTACCTGCCTCTCTCTACCGTTATGCCATAGGCAGGGACGGGTTCTCCAAGCCTCAGCTCTCCCTTCTGCAGCCTGAGCCTTCCCTGCCTCCTCACAGCTCTGAGCGTCCTTGGGCACTGAGCACAGATCATCAGATAACGCTGGTAACCATCCCGTGGACACACAGCATTTGTTCGCCACAGGACCAGAAGCTTCCTCAGGCAGGGACCCTGTGTGATCCTTGGGTCTCCATGACACAGTGAGGGAGAGGTTGGTTACGGGTGAAGGAGACACAGCTCCACAAATATAGTCCAGGCAATATTTACAGCCCAATATTCACCAGGGTCCTTACCTGTCAGTGCACCTGCCTCATGGGGTTGCCGAGGACAAGCCATTAAATGATGGCAAGAAGGTGGTAACCAATAATCGTGGAGAAATTTCCTAAGAATGGTGTTTGGAGAGACCTTTCTGCTCCTTTTTGAAGCTGGGAAATCTGCGCGTTTCTGAACCTGTGTGATCTCAAAATAGATGAGCAAAGGGGAGACTCTGAGCTTGCATTTCAGAAGTCAAGAACAGCTGAGGTACTGAAGCCCCCTGCCTGGGGCGGGGGCGGGGGGAGTGGTGTGCAAAATGTGGCTGCAGAACCCTGGCGGCCCTAATAATGGCTCTTTACCTCTGCAGCGAGCTTTCAAGTGCACCCGGTTCTTTCAGACCCTCGTCTCATTTCATCCTCCCAACGGCCTTCAGGGCGAGTGGACAGACAGGAAAGCTGGGGTCAGACGGGACGGGGCTGCCCAAGTTCACGCGGCGAGCCAGCAGCGGAGCTGAGGCTTGACCCAGGGGCACAGGTTGCTAGTCCGATGGCCCAGCCACAATAGCCCGCTTGGACACGCTGGCTTTCGGCGTCTACGTGCTCTGAGTTTTCATTTTCAAACCCTCCGGCCCAGGCGCCCCGCTCAGCTTACCGGACCGACCTGCCAAAATCTCAGCCCCTGCTGGGCACTTCCGGGATGGACAGCCTCCATCACAGGATCAGCCACACCCCCTGACCACACATCCAAGGCCAACATACACTGCCCTCCTCAGCCCGTCTTCATGTCATACGTATTTCAACACTGTCGTTTTGTCTGTTTTATGCAGTCGAACGGGCTTTTGCTGAGCTCTTTAAAAAAAGTCCCCGTCACCTTCCACGGCCGTCGAAAAGCCAGGACCAAGCTACCACCCTCCCTCGGAGGATATGCAGCCATTGTTCCCACAGATGGGTGACAGGAAGTTTCCACCTTCTGTCTCCCACTGTTCCCCCCAATTCCACTAACTCAGGGATGACACCACCAGCTGGTGCTAGAAAGAAAGGCTGTCAGGCAGACACAAACAGTCCCTCATCACTGTCATTGTCATCACAACGGCCACGCACTTAATACAAGCCAGTCAGTGTGCTAAGCGCTTCAGGGCGATCTCTCCTTTAACCCAAGAACTACTGTACAGATGAGGAAGCTGAGGTGACCAAAAGGTCCCTTGCCCAAGTCCTCACAACCAGGAAGCAGTGGCATGACCTGATCTAACCACAGCGCTCTATGGCTGTCCTTTTGTGTTTATTCCATCAATGGCCATTACAGAGATGGAAAAAGAGTACTTGCAACTCAAGGCCAGGGCACAATGGCCATTTGTCATCTAAAACAAGTCTGTACTTTCTCCAAGCACCAGACACTTCAAGTTAGCACAGTTCTGAAAGGGTGTCCCCCCAGCGGGTACCCCATGCCTTGGCAATCACGCAGACGGTCCCTGATATTGTCCCCACCATTAGCTGGTCCCCACTCTTCACTGACTTCATCAACCACTCCTGCCCTCCTTCGTTCTGCTGCAGCCCTGTGGCCCTCAATGCTGTCCCTTAAAATCATCAGGCACGTGACCTCAGGACCTTTGCACTCGCTGTTGAAGGCTCTGCCTTCAGAGAGCTGTATGGCTTGCTCCCTCACTCCCTTCAGGTGTCTGGTCAGATATCAGCTCATCAGACACTTTCTCTGACCACCGTCCATAAAAATGTGCCTGTACTCCCTGGCTCTTTCCATGGCCCTTCCTGCTTCTTTCCCTCCCTCCATGGCCACCCCACATATTACGTTTATTATTTGCTGGGTGAACGAATGAAACAGAACAGAGAGGCCGCTCACTCCTGGCTACCACCTGCTGCAGAGGGCAGCCTCCTGGGCCCCTCTTCAAAGCTGCCTTCGATGCTCATTCTAACCAGCTTGAACCCTGAAGAGAAACACTCTACAGGAAAGATCAGACGGGGTGATTTTCCCACGGAGGCACCAGGCAGCTCTCTCCCCCCGAAAAAAACAAGCGTCCTGGCAGGCGCAGGCAGAGCCTGGAAATCCTGAACACCTCGAACCAGAGAGCAGCCAAGTCCAATTCCACCCACAGAGCTACAGTGGCCAGCGCAGGCAGTTTCAGTTTCAACTCACCTACCTGGCTTCTCGCTCCTCAGGTTTGCAACCCCGCCCCATCCCCTTCCCACCCTTCGGGGCTGCTGGATTCCCTGCACCTTCTCATCCCTTTCAGAGGCTGATCCGGGCTCCAGGCCGTCCCTGAGCATGGAAGCACTGCTTTGGGGGAACTTAATGAAGCTCATCCAACAGGTAGGAGGGCCGGGGTTGGCCCTTGCGGTCCCACACCGTCCCCCCATTTTGTAGGGGCATCCAACAGAGAGTCGTTTTCTCTCTGGAGGAAGGGAGCTGTTTCAAAGGCACGCTTCTCAGACCTGGCAGCAGGGGCAGGGGAGGAAGAAGCCCCCCCACCACCGGCTGAGATGGACCTGTGCAAGTGGCCGCGGCTGCGATGCTGAGGCGATGCTGAGGCGCCGGACGCAGGAGGGGAAGGGGTAGAACGCAGGTACATCCCTTGGCTCCGGGAACGGACAGGATGCTTCCTCAGCCGAGGAGGAGCGGAGGATGCGGCCCGGGCCGGCAGGGGATGTCGTCAGGCTAGGGCTGGGGTCTGGGGGAGACCGGGGTCGACGAGGCGGAGCTTGGGGTCTCGGGGGCGGGAGCCCCGGGCGGGAGGGGGTTGCGCCGCGGGGACCCTTGGCCTTTACCTTGCCCTGAGGGCTGCAGGCCGCCCAGTGCTGGCTCCGGGGCCCGGCCCCTCCCCCGATTCGGCTCCTACGGCTCGGAGCCTGCAGCCGCCGCCTCCGCTGTCAACAAACCACGGGCACGTCACTTCCGGGGCCGCCCCTTAGCAACAGCGGATCGGTGTCCCCGAAGGGTCCCGCGGCGAACGCGGGTGGTGGTGGCAGAAGGTTCCGGAGCCCGGCAGGGGCTCCTCTTCGGTCGCCGGAGCCGAGTGCCCGGGGAGTGGGGAGCGGGCGGGGCACGCACCCGGGCGGTGAATGCATGCCCTGCCTCGGCGGCTGTGCCCCGCGGCTGGGCGGCCGGCAGGTGTGACCCTTGGGTCCGCTCTGTCCTGCTGCTCAGCAGCTCCCAGGCAGGGCTTCAGGGCGGGACTGACTCCACCTTCCCCGTCAGCACCGACCTCTCTCGGAGCGCCAGCCCCCACACCCAGCGCCCTGTTGAACATCTCTGGTTCCGCAGGTAACTCACACCCACTCCTCCACACGAGACATCACCTTGCTCCCGAGTGCCCTGCTACTTCCCAGCTAGTTAATGAACCACCAGGCAACCCGGTTGTCGCGTGGGAGGTTGGTAGTGGACCTTGGCCCCTGCGTTTTCCTCAACTCCTGGTGCAGTCGCTGAGTCCTAAGGATCTCTCTAACCCAGCAGGGCCGGACTCTGTCCACCATCACTTCTTCTCTGGGGTTCCGGAGCAGCCTCCTCATGGAACTCCCTGCTCCTTCCCGTCATTCTCTCCCCTGTCGCAGGGTGATTTTTCCAAAACTTAAATCTGATCTGGGCACTCCCCTGCCTACAACCCTCACTGGGGACGACAAGGATATCTGTCCCCTGCCTCCCCTTCCAGCCTCCTGTCCCTCTCCCCTTACTTCCCCGCTTGCATTCCCCAATCCAGAGAGTTTAAAGCATTGCTGTGTTGTTTTGCTTTAGTGAACCTTTTCTCTCCCATAGGCTCAAACAGAATCTTTCCAAATAAACACTTTTCTTGCTCCCATCCATATCCAGAATACGCCTCCACCTTCTGGTCTCAGTCAGTTGGAATGTTACTTCCTCCAAGAATTCTATCTTGACACAACCCTCACTCCAACTCTACTAACTAGCTTTGTGCATTTTTTCCCTTCTGCATAGTATATTTCAGTTTCTGACCGGCTGCAACTAAGTATCAGTACAATTTTGAATTATTTCACAAGTCTATTGAATTTATTTTTTTAAAGATTTTATTTATTTATTTTTAGAGAGAGGGGAAGGGAGAGAGAAAGAGAGGGAGAAAAGCATCAGTATGTGGTTGCCTCTTGAACAACCCCTACTAGGAACCTGGCCTGCAACCCAGGCCTGTGCCCTGGCTGGGAATTGAACCGGCAACCCTTTGCGTCGCAGTGCGGTGCTAAATCCACTGAGCCACACCAGCCAGGGCCAATTTTAAATTATCAGAGTTAACCATGTATGTAAAAAAAAAAAAAAAAATCCAAGCAATACAGAAATAAATGGCAGAAAAAATGAAAATCCCCATCAAGACCCAACCTAACCCCAATTTTATGCCCTTCCTCAGAGATGACCACTCTAAACAACTGTACCCCTTAGTCCTTTAAAAATATGCATGTATATGTAAGAACTAAAACCATAAAACTCTTAGGACAATACATAGGAGTAAGTCTTTGTGACTTTGGGTTAGGCAGTGTGGTTTTTTTTTTAATTTATTGATTTTAGAGAGGTGGGGGGAAGAGAGAAAGAAAGAGAGAGAGAACCATCAATTTTTGTTGTTCCACATACTTCTGCATTCATGAGTTGATTCTTGTATGTGTCCTGATGGGGGATTGAACCCACAATCTAGTTATATGGGGTAATGCTCTGACCTACTGAGCTACCCGGCCAGGGTGGCAGTGGTTTCTTTAATATGACACCAAGCATAAGAGAAAAATATAGACAAACCGGATTTCATCAAAATTAAAACTTTTGTGCTTCAAAGGGCACCACCAAGAAAGTGAAAAGACAACCCTCAGGTGGGAGAAGATAATTTGCAAATCATATCTCTGATAAAGAACAGTAATCCAGGATATATATAGAGCTGAATAATAAAAAGGCCAATAACCTAATGTAAAATAGGCAAAAGTGCTGACTAGACGTTTCTCCAAAGATGATATACAAATGGCCACGATGTGCCTGGAAAGATACTCGGCATCATTAGTCATCAGGGAAATGCAAATGAAAACCACAATGAGATACACCTTTCTATGCTTAGGATGGATATGATCAAAACACAGACAACAAGAAGTATTGTCAGGGAAGTGGAGAGGTGGGAACACTCCTACATTGGTGGAGGAGTACAAAATGGTGCAGCTGCTTCGGAAAGCTTACCAGCAGACCTAGAAATTCTACTCCTGGGTATATACCCAAGAGAAAATGTTCGTAAGAGCATTATTCGTAATGCTCAAGAAGGGAAGTAACCCAATGTCCATCAGCTGGTCAATGGATATGATACAGAACAGTATACTCATAAAGTGGAATATTATTCCGCAACAAAAAAGGAATGAAGTGTTGATACGACAACATGAAAGGACCTTGAAAACTTACGGTGAATGAAAGGAACCAGTCACAAAGACCATACGCGGTATGATTCTATTCCTATGCTCAGAAAAGGCAAATCTACGGAGACAGAAAGCAGGTTAGTGGTTGCCATGGCCGAAGGGGTGGACAAAACCAAGTGCACAGGGTTTTTGGGGGGTGATGACAATGGTCCAGATTTGATGGTGATGACGGTGGCATGGTTGGTGGGTGATAGTTGTACAACTGGGAATATTCTAGAAACCACTGATTGGCTCACTTGAAATATATGCTCTAAATGTATAGTATTGAATTACATCCCAGTAAAACTGTTAAAATGCGTTTATAAACGTGTACCCATAAACTCATAATGCAAGATGGATTTAAAAATATAAATAGAATCACAATATACCAATTATTCTGTGACATTTCTACCACTTTTTGTGTTAGATCATATAGTCTGTTTAATTCTCTTGAAAATTGCACAATTTTCTCATTGGTGGAATTTGGTTGACAAAAATAAATAAATAAATCACCTCTGGCTGGTGTGGCTCAGTGGATGGAGCACCCGTCTGTGAACCAAAGGGTCGCCGGTTCGATTCCCAGTCAGGGCACAAGCTTGGGTTGTGGGCCAGGTCCCCAGCTGGGGGCCTGTAAGAGGCAACCGATAGACGTCTCTCTCTCTCTTCCTCCCTCCCCCTCTCTCTAAAAAATAAATAAAATCTGTTTTAAAATGTGTGTGTGTGTGAAAAAATTATTAAATAAAAATGAGGCTAAAACAATGTTCTATGGAATCTATAAAAAAGCTGCTCCATCTCATGAGTCGCAGAACAGATAAAAGAGCTTCCCCGACAAGAAACAACTTAAAGGAGTTCAGCACCACCAAACCAGTATTATATGAAATGTTAAAGGGACTTATTTAAGAAAAAGAAGAAGAGCAAAATGATGAATAATAAAATGGTAATAAACACATATCTATCACCAATTAAATCTAAAAAACAAACTAAGCAAACACAAAGAACAGAGACAGAATCATGGATACAGAGAGCGTTTTGACAGTTGCCTGATGGGAGGGGGGATGGGGAGACGGTGGGGGGGGGGGGTGATGGTCGAGGAGGTGAGGGGATTAAGAAGTGCAAATAGGTAGTTACAGAATAGCCCTGGGGAGGTGAAGTACAGTACAGGAAATGGAGTAGCCAGAGAACTTATACCATGACCCATGGACATGAACAGTGGGTGGGGATTGCCTGAGGGAGTGGGGCAATGGAGGAAAATTGTGACCACTGTAATAGCATAATCAATAAAATATAATTTAAAAATATAATTTAAAAAAAATCAATAAAGTATCATTTTAATCATGGGATCTACAAAAAAGCTCCCCAATCTAATGAACGAATTTAGTAAGATTCAGGATACGAGATCAATAAAAGTAATTTAAAAATAATAAAGATTTATTATTATACATTTTATTGTAAAAATAATGACTAGTAAAAGTTTTATTATTAAAATAAATTGTTATTATAAATTAATTAGAAATAAAGCAAATAAGCAATTTTTTTTCTGTAGTCCAGTAATAAACACTTGGAAACTGAAATGTAAAAAAAATACCATTTATGATAGTATCAAAAAATATAAGATACTGCCCTGACTGATGCGGGTCAGTGGATTGAGTGCCAGCCCACGAGCCAAAGGGTTTTCAGTTCCCAGTCAGGGCCTGGGTTGCAGGCCAAGTCCCCAGTGGGGGGCTGTGCGAGGGGCGACCACACATTGATGTTTGTCTCCCACTCTTTCTCCTTCCCTTCCCTTCTCTCTAAAAATAAAAAAATAAAATATTTTTAAAAGAATATGAGATACTTAGGGGTAAACCTTACCAATTACGTGCAAGGCCTATACACTGGAAAGTCAAAATTTTTTCTGAGAGAAATGAAAGACCTAAACACATGGAGAGCTATATTAAATCCATGGATCAGATGGTTCAATAATGTTAAGCGATCAATTATTTTCAAATTGATCTATGGATTCAGTACAGTCCCAACCAAGATCCCAGCAACTCTTTTTGTTCATCCTCACAGGAGGACAGGCTCATAGAAGGGAAGGGAGGGAGCGGGGAGAGGCATCGATGCAAGAAAGAAACAATCGGTTGCCTTCTGTACACACCTGACCAGGACCTCTGGACTGGAGGGCCTCTCCTACATGCCCCAACTGGGTACTGAACCTACAACCCAGGCATGTGCCTGGACTGGGAATCGAACCTGTGACCCTTCCATCTGTAGGAGGTGGCTCCAACTGAGTGAGCCACACCAGCCAGGGCCCCAGCAACTTTTTTCTAGATATCGACAAGCCGATTCTAAAGTTCATAGACAACGTAAAGGCCAAAGCAACTTTGAAACAGAGGAGCGGAGGGGAGGGACTCACACCACCCTGACTTTAAGACTTATTTCA
>VMDR010002827.1:0-82595 GCA_007922815.1 Macrotus californicus
AAAAAAAAAAAGAATAAACCTAACCAAGGAGGTAAAAGACCTGTACTCAGAAAACTACACAACACTCTACAAAGATATTAAAGAAGACACAAACAAATGGAAGCATGTACCATGTTCAAGGATTGGAAGAATTAACATCATCAAAAGGTCCATACTACACGAAGAAATTTATAGATTCAATGCAATACCTATTAAAATACCAATGACATATTTCACAGATACAGAACAAACATTACAAAAATTTATATGCAACCATAAACAACCCCGAATAGCTGCAGCAATTTTGAGAAAGATGTGCAAAGTAAGAGGGATCACAATACGTGATACCAAACTGTATTACAAGGCCACTGTAATCAAAACATCCAGGTACTGGCATAAGAACAGACACATGGACCAATGGAACAGAATAGAGAGCCCAGAAATAAACCCAAGTCTCAGGTCAATTAATATTTGACAAAGGGGGCAGAAGCATAAAATGAAGTAAAAATGGCTTCTTCAACAAATAGTGTTGGGAAAGCTGGAAAGCTACATGTAAAAAAATGAAACTCGATCACCAACTTACAGCATACACAAAAATAAATTCAAGGTGGATAAAAGACTTAAATATAAGTCGTGACAGTGTAAAAGTCCTAGAGGAAAACATAGCAAGGAAAATCTCAGATATTCCATGCAGCAATATTTTCACTGATTTGTCCCCTAGAGCAAAGGATATAAAGGAAAGAATAAACAAATGGGACCTCAACAAAATAAAAAGCTTCTGCACAGCTAAATAAAACTGCAGTAAAATGAAAAGAGAATCAACCATATGGGAAAACATATTTGCCAATACCTCGGAAAAGTGTTTGATATCCACAATATATAAAGAACTCACACAACTCCACTCCAGGAAGACAAAAAAAAAATTAAAAAGTGGGGACCTGAATAGACACTTCTCCAAGACCCAGAGACATATGAAAAGATGCTCAGCATCACTAGCCATCAGAGAGATGCAAGAGATGCAAGTTAAAACCAGAATGAGATACCACTTCACAATGGAGAGAATGGCTATCATAAACAAATCAACAAACAACAAGTGTTGGAGAGGATGTGGAGAAAAGGGAACCCTACTGCACTGTCAGTGGGAATGTAGACTGGTGCAGCCACTGTGGAAAACAGGATGGAATTTCCTCAGAAAACTAAAAATGGAACTGCCTTTTGACCCGGCAACTGCACTGCTGGGATTATATCCTAACCCTGAAACACCAACCCATAAGAACCTATGCACCCCAGTGTTCATAGCAGCACAATTTACAATAGCCACGTGCTGGAAGCAACTTAGGTGTCCATCAGTAAATGAATGGATCAAAAAACTATGGTACATTTACACAATGGAATTCTATGCAACAGAAAGAAAGAAGGAGCTCCTACCCTTTGCAACAGCATGGATGGAACTAGAGAGCATTATGCTAAGTGAAATAAGCCCAGCAGTGAAAGACAAATACCATATGATCTCACCTTTAAGTGGAAACTAATCAACAAAACAAACAAGCAAGCAAAATATAACCAGATTCATTGAAATTAAGAATAATGCGACAGTAACCAGAGGGGAGATAGGAGGGGATAATTGGGGGAAAGGGGGGAAGGGCTTTCAGGAACAACTATAGAAGACACATGGACAAAACTAAGGGGGGTGGAATCAGGGGAGGGAGGTGGGGATGGCTGGGGTTTGGGGTGGTGGTGGTGGGTAAATACAGACAACTGTACCTGAACAATAAAATAATTTTTAAAAATAAAAAATAAAGAAATTGGATTATAAGAAAAAAAAAGAAGTATCCAAAATAGGTAAATCCCTATTGGAAAGTAAATTAGTGGTTGCCAGGAGCTGGCTGGGGGAATAGGAAGTGACTGTTTAGTGGATACAAAGTTTTCCTTTAGGGAGATGAAAATGTTTTGAAAGGGGGTTGCACAGCAATGTGAGTGTGCAAACACCACTGAAGTGTATACTTTAAAATGTCTAATGTTATGGTATATAAATTTTTTAAAAAGAAAAACTGAGGGGAAAAATAGGTCAGGCTAAGAATTAACCTCACCTTGATATAAGTGTAGTGCCTGCAAGGGGCAAAAGGGTAGCTTCTGAGGGACTAGTCATTTTGGTTCCTTGGGATGGGTTCTGAATGCACTTTGCACGTGAATTTGTGAAAACTCAACAAACTATTGTTAACCACGCAGGTCTCCTGGGCACCAATTCATTGCCAACAGGAATCCCAATTTAAGGTGCTATAACAAAGGAATTTTTATTCAGTGCAAAACAACTCGTTTGTGAAGCAGTGCAGCTGTAGAAACAGCTCCATTGTGATAAACTACAGCTATGAAGACAGTATGGCTATGAGGTCGGCCCCTCTCCATCTAGACAGACCTGCTCCTCTGTGTTCTGTCCCGCTCTGTTCTGCTCCATACTGGTCAGCTCTGCACTGTACTGATCTGCTCCCCTCTGCACCAGTCTACTCTGACCTGCACTGGTCTGCTCCTCTGTGCTTTAGTGTGGCATCTTTAATGTTTCAGCTCAACAAGGGCGATGCAGTCTTTAGTCTTCAGTGAAAAGGAAAAGCAGTCTCAGAGTCAGAGAAGCTGGCTTGTACGACCGAAGTTTCTACCCCTGGTCTCTGATTGCTCTGTCCTCATGCAAATGAAGACTCCAAATTCTCAGTTTGATTGATCCAAAAAGCGCTGTCCTGGTTGATCAGACTAGAACTATTCTGGCTGGTCAGAGCTGTGCAGTTTCAATTAGACAGGGAAAGCACCTGCGTAGAAATGGCTGCTAGGCCTTGTTTTTGTGTTTGTGTCTTAATCTGAGCCCAGTTAGCCACCATGAACTCTTCTTACTAAGTGTCCTCTTTCTTAGGGTTCACACTATATACAGTAAGTATTTACTTAATGTCTTTGATAGGTTCTTGGAAACTGACTTTTAAGCAAAATGACATAAACCAATTTGACCATGGGTTAACTGATACAAACAAGAGCTAAGTTCCTATGGCATATTTCTGGTCACAAAAACATCAGTGAACTTCTAAATAAAGACCCAAAACACTTCTAATCTTAAACATTGAAATGTGAGCTATACCTACATTTAAGAGAGATGAATGAAAACAAGTAAGATAATTATTTTCCAACCTACTACTCCAGTTCATGGCCACAGGTGACCAGAGCCTACCCCAGCAGCTCAGGGCAGCTCATGGGGCAAGGTGGGACCCCACCATGAACAGGATGCCCTTCCATCACAGGGCCACTTACCTCCACACCCCTACACTCACTCAGCCTGGGACAATTTGGTCACACCAGTGAACCTAACATGCACATCTTTGGGATGTGAAAGGAAACCAGAGACCCTGGAGAAAACCCACACAGACATGGGGAGAACATGCAAACTACACACAGATAATGGCCCCAGTGAGAAATCTATGGTTTTTTCCTCATCAACATTATAACAAAATGATGTTGATCAAAATGACATTACTTAAGGACCTAACATACTATGTGTTGTGTCCAACATGCATTTTATACTCCAGTAAAGGGAAGTTTTGTTTTGTACTTTACTTTTTTAAGTATATTTTATTGATTATGCTATTACAGTTGACCCATTCCTTTTTCCCCTTGGTCCCCCTCCCCCCACTAACCCCATTTCCTCCAGCAGTCCCCTCCCCCAAGTTTATGTCCATGGGTCATGCATATAGATTCTTTGGCTTCTTCATTTCCTTTACTATATTCTTAACATCGCCCCACCTATCTTGCACCCACAATTTATGCTTCTTATTCCCTGTACCTTTTCCACCCTTCTCCTCCTCCCTGCTGATAACCCTGTATATGATCTCCATCTCTGTGATTCTGGTCCTGTTCTAGCTGTTTGCTTAGTTTGTATTTGTTTTTGTTTTTGTTTTTTTAGGTTCATTTTCCTAACTATACACAACTATTTTTTTATTGTTGTTCAAGTACAATTGTCTCCATTTTACCCCCACCCCAGCCATCCCCACCTCCCTCCCCTGATCCCACCCACCACCCCTCTTTGGTTTTGTCTATATGCCCCTTATAGTTGTTTCTGAAAACCCCTCCCCCTTTTCTCCCCATTATCCCCCCCCTCCCCTCTGGTTACTGTCAGTTTGTTCCCAACTTCAATGTTTCTGGCTATATTTTGCTTGCTTGTTTGTTTTGTTGATTAGGTTCCACTTTTTTTAAAAAAAGAATATCCTCTTGTTGCATTTAAGATAATGACAGCTTTTATCTGACTATAGAGCCAGGATGAGGGTGATGCAAGTGACATGAATTATGCAAGTGCAGAGACTGACTGCCTTTGTTTCAAAGATTTATATTTTGTTCATTGTGGCTTTTTTGCTATTTTTTTAATATTGCCATTAAAATATTAATTATCTTGGTAACTGAGTTTTTTGTCATCTTCTTAAATGCACCTCTGAAAAGTGCCGCACTCACCTCACCCTCACATGGGCCCAAAATTGCAACACACATCAGTGGGAAACCCAAGGGAATGCTGTCTAAATAGCAAGGAAGAGCCTGCCCTCATCCCCATCTCACTGGCTCCAACCCCAGAGCTCTCAGAAACACAATTACATGGGCACTTTCTATGAGAGTAAGAAGCTTCCTGAAGTGCTTGCCTCAGTCTCACTAAGGGGTTTCCTAAAATGTCTATCTACAACTCAGTTGATGCAAACAAGACCCCTGCCCTTCTCTCTGATACTCCACCAAGTCTGCTGACCCCTATAGCATCCTGGCCCCTGAGTTAGGCTGCAGTGCCCAATAGACACGGGATTAATGACCCCAAGCCACCAGATAAGAAGCTGGATAAAAAGGTGGTAACCAGAGTTCATAGTGGGAAAATCTTGGAAGGACACTAATAAATAGGTAATTCTTAGCAACATTCATTATTTATTTCTGGGAGAGTTGTTTTCTCTTTTGCTTTCTGAGTGGGCAAAGGTTGACTTGAATGTGAATTTGACATTGACTTGAATGTGAATTTAAGGAGCTAAGATAGAATATGTAGCCTGACTTCTCCAGTCCTCTTTTGTATTTCTGGGAGATTAGCTTATGAGAACAGATCCTTCCATCATGAAGAAAAATTCCAATACTGTGTCACTTTCCTTTGGATGAAATGGAAATTTTAAATGAATAGATTTTTATGACACAGTATATTTTTACAGGAAGCAAAGTACTGATTTCTCCAAAGAATTTGGTCATTTTAATATAGAATGTACATTCTACAAAGAGAAAAATACATTTTTTAAGTCTACAATATTATAATGGATAGAAAATTGATAAAAATTTATATATCTATATAAGCATATACATACTTCTTTTTTAAGATTTTATTTTCTTATTTTTAGAAAGAGGGGAAGGAAGGGAGAGAGGGGGAGAAATATCGATGCGAGAAAGAAACATCAATTGGTGTCCCAACGAGGGACCAAACCCTCAACACAGGCATGTGCCCTGACCAGGAATCAAACCAGTGTTGTTTTGCTTTGCAGGACAATGCCCAATCAACTGAGCTACACCAGCCACTGCTACATACATTGTTTTAAAATGGGGAAGACTTCCAGTAAAGAGTAGGTAGATGTTATGCTTGCCTCCTCCCACAACCACATCAGAATTACAACTAAAATATAGAACAACCATCATTGACAACCACATGAAGACTAGCTGAACAGAATTCCTATAAATAGGGATATAAAGAAGGAGCCATACAGAGACTACCAGGGGGCGAAGATGTGAAGTATGCTTGTCCCATATTCACAGTGTGGTGAAGAATCAGAAGTATCTTGGCTTTGGAATCATCCCTGAGAAATGACGGTTCTCAGTCCCATACCAGGTTCCCCAGCACAGGGCATCAGTGTTGGGGAGAGAAGTCCCAATAACATCTGGCTGTGAAAACCAGTCATATCTTTCAGATTCCCCCAGAAAGATGGTGCTAGAGACCTAGATGCTGCAGGTCTTAAAAGGCTCAAGAACAAACTCACAAACTCACTCCATTGGAGCTCTATTGCAAGGGAAGTAGCTCAAAAAGCACCAGGGACATATGAGGAGGAACTAAACTGACTACTAGCTTCAGGGTGAGGGCTGGAAGGGCAGGATGGAAGTGCTGGCAGGGGTTCCTTTGTTGAGCCCTCCTACACATTCAGATTACCACTGAAGGCAGACACCAAATCTGAACACACCATTAACCTAGCTAATATTGGTAGCCCTGCCCTGGTGATTCCCTGAGACCCTGCCCTACCCAACTTTCATGCCTGGCCACAACTTCTTCCAGCAGCTTTTTCACAAAAGTGGCTTGCCTCAGCTCACACTGAAGACCTTTCAAAAATCTCTCAAAGGTCCACAAACTCCAAATAAGCACAGGCTAGCCTCACTGTGTCATGTGCCTGTTGCTAACTGGCACCAAGCCTGGCACTAGTGGCAGCCATCCTTGGTCTGCAGCATAGCCTCTCCCAAGTGCCTTCAAGCCCAGCACAGGTGGCTACCGACTACAAATCACTTTTTTAGCTCCACCAGGTGGCCATTGGCCAGGAACTGACAGCAGTTTAACTAGACCTGCACCAGAGCCACTCCCAAGAGGCCCCAGAACCAATACAACAGCTTTTTAGACTACACCAGAGTAACACTCAAACACCCAACCACAAATGACACATCCAAAGGATGGACTTGGCAGCTATCGGGGACCTGTTAAAGTTAATCCTGCTCTGTGGGATATCTCCACACAACAGCTTGTCTACTATAGTCATGACCAGTCTCAGATCCAGTGATTCAATCCCACCCACAGACATAATAAGAGCAATAATAGCTCAAATAGGACAGGCAATCGTAGGTGAGCTGACAAATGACAAAGGCTTGAGCTGAGCCAACCAGAATGTGTGATTCCCTTGCCACCAAGGTCAGATAGCATGTAGACACTGCCAGGGCTAGACTTTCGGCCAAGATGGAGGCGTAGGTAGATACACTGTGCCTCCTTACATAACCAAAAGAAGGACAACAAATTAAAAAAAAAAAAAAAAACAGAACTGCCAGAAAATCAAACTGTATGGAAGTCCAACAACCAAGGAGTTAAAGAAGAAACATTCATCCAGACCAGTAGGAGAGGCAGAGACAGGCAGTCGGGGCAGAGAGAACTCGCAGCAAGGTGGTGGCTAGAGGACCGGGGTGGGCAAGGTGCGAGGTGGCACCTGCCAAAGTGGGTATTCCCACATTTTCATGCGGATAAACCAGGAAGAACAACCAGGGAGTGAGACAGACCACACAACCCACCAGCGTTCCAGCACAATGAAATAAATCCTCAAAATCTCTTACTGAAAAAATCTGTGGGGGCTGCAGTGACGGGAGAAACTCCCAGCCTCACAGAGAGTCCATTGGAGACACCCACAGGGTCCTAGAACATACACAAAACCACCCACCTGGGAATCAGCACCAGAAGGGCCCAATTTGCTTGTGGGTAGTGGAGGAAGTGAGTGAAAGTGGATGAGAGCCCAGCAACAAGACTGTTCCCTCTCAGACCCCTCTCCCACATACAGCACCACAATGCAGCAAAGAAGGCTGTCCCGTCCTGGTGAATACCTAAAGCTCTGCCCCTTACAAAGTAACAGGTGCACCAAGACAAAAAAAAAAGGCCCAAATGAAGGAACAGATTGAAGGTCCAGAAAAAAATACAACTAAACGATGAAGAGACAGCCAGCCTATCACATGCAGAGTTCAAAACACTAGTAATTAGGATGCTCACAGAAATGGTTGAGTATGGTCACAAAATAGAAAGGAAAGAGTGAAGGCTATGCAAAGTGAAATAAAGGAGAATGCACAGAGAACCAACAGTGACGGTTAGGGAACCAACAATGATGGGAAGGAACCCGAGGCTCAAATCAACAGTTTGGACCAGAAGGGAGAAAGAAACATTCAACCAGAACAGAATAAAGAAACAAGAATTCAATAATATGAAGAGCATAGGAACCTCTGGGACAACTGTAAATGTTCCAACATCCAAATCATAGGGCTGCCAGAAGGAGAAGAGGAAGAGCAAGAAATTGAAAACTTATTTGAAAGAATAATGAAAGAGAACGTCCCCAACTTGGCAAAGGACATAGACTTCCAGGAAGTCCAGGAAGCCCAGAGAGTCCCAAATAAACTAGACCCAAGGAGGAACACACCAAGGTACATCATCATTAAGTTACCCAAGATTAAAGATTAGGAGAGAATCTTAAAAGCAGCAAGAGTAAAGGAGACAGTTACCTACAAAGGAGTGCCCATCAGATTGTCAGCTGATTTCTCAAAAGAAACCTTGCAGGTAAGAAGGGACTGGAAAGAAGTATTCCAAGTCCTGAAAAGCAAGGACCCACATCCAAGATTACTCTATCCAGCAAAGCTATCATTTAGAATGGAAGGGCAGAGAAAGTGCTTCCCAGATAAGGTCAAGTTCAAGGAGTTCATCATCACCAAGCCCTTATGATATGAAATGTTAAAGGGACTTATCTAAGAAAAAGAATATAAAAAATAGAAACAGGAAAATGACAACAAACTCACAGTTATTAACAACTACACCTAAAAGAAACAAAAACAGAAACAAACTAAGCAAACAACTAGAATAAGAACAGAATCACAGAAATGGAAATCACATGGAGGGTTATCAGCGGGGAAGTGGGAGGGGAAGAAAGGGGGAAAAGGTACAGAGAATAAGTAGCATAAATAGTAGATAGAAAATAGACGGGGGCGGGGGGACGTTAAGTATAGTATAATAAATGTAGCAGCCAAAGAATTTACTGTATGACCCATGGGCATGAACTAAAGAGGGGGAATGTGGGTGGGAAGGGGTGTGCAGGACAGAGGGGAATAAAGGGTGGAAAATGGGACAACTGTAATAGCATAATCAATAAAATATATTAAAAAGAAAGAATTTTCAAAATAACATTTTCAGAAAAGTCCTCAAAAAAAAAGAAACAAATGGATAAAAAAGTTTATATATATAAATATATATTTTACATACATGTGTATTGTTTTATATAATATTTCATTGTATATATGTGGAATAGTATATAAAACAAGTTTTAATTACTCAGTCATGAAAAACAGTGAAATCTCTGAGGATCCGAGATGGCAGAGAGGTAAGTTGATGCTACACTAACCTCCTCCCAGGACCAATCTGGAATTACAACTAAATTGTAGAGAAATCATCCTGAATAACCAACTGAACAACAGCTTCAGAGAAGCCTTGTAACCACAGACAGAGAGAAAAACACCACCTCACCACAACATGACTGATAGGGAGTGTGGAGGAGGCATGAGAGGGCTGGCTGGGCTCCCATGGGCAGCAGCTGAAGTTCCAGAGGGATATTTCAGCAGCCAGGGCTTTCCCCCTGAGAAGTGTGGGGTCTAAACCCCAAGCTAGACTCCCCAGCCTACAGCACCAGAGCCAGAAAGACACCCAGATATAGGGAACCTATCCATGTGTGATGCAATCTTGTGGCTCAGCTCTGGTTCTGAACGCAGACAGATGCGCATGGCATGCAGAGAACATCCGAGAATAGGTCTCCCGTGGGGAATCAGGCCTGCATTGCACCTAGGCCTCTTTGAGACTTGCTTTTGCTAAAAAAACTCCCTCACCTTGAATTGAGGAAACATGTGTTTACTGCACATCTTTAAAGTAAGCTCCCAAAATCTATGCTAAACCTCTCAAGTCTGGGTGTAACCAGTTCAACCTTTTCCCTTTACAACTGCAAATGACCTTTATCTTAAAGGGATTAGCAACATTCTTTCTTTTGTTATGGTAACCACCTAAAGCGAACCTGTGCACAGTGAAGGAGGACCCTCCTTGATGTAATCTACCTAGAATATCAATAAAAGCCTGTCAAGGCAAAGGGTCTGGCCTCTCTCTCTGGATCCTTGAGAGATCGGCCACGCATCCCTTTTTCTCCACTGGATTTCTTTAGTCCGCGTGAATTTGTTCGTCACTTGTCCGGGGATATAGGACAAGCATTCCACAACAACACTCGGTCCTGCCGGCCAGGACCACAACACCCAGAAAACACCCAGCTGTGAAAAGCAGCAGGGTTTCTGTCTGCCAGGGAGAGGTGGCTGGAAATGCAGAGAGCCTCTTAAAGGGCCAACACACAAAACTTCATTTGTAGCCACGTACCCTGGGCTCCAGTAGAGGGAGGGCAGAGTGGACTAGAGATACTTGAGGATAGTCTAGGGCTGGTGGCTCTGGGAAGAGAACTGAAGGAATAGCTACCAGCATCCCTCTGCTGAGTCATTCCCCTACACTGCAGAAGCCGTCTTTTTCTAGCACAGCAGTCCTATCCAAGTGGCATCAGCCTGAGGGGAAGCAATAGCCCTGCACACAGGAATTACTCTGCCCTACACTGTGGTGCTTAAGCCATATAGCTGATTACAGCCAGATTAGATTAAAAACTGGCTGGCTTGGTGGCTGATTAGTTTAACACCTAAGGCAGAAAATACAAAGCAGCCAAAATGGGAAGACAAAGAAAAAGACCCCAAATGAAAGAACAAGAGAATTCTTTGGAAGAACTAGATGAAATGGAAGCAAATCACATAGGGAGCTTAGAGTAATTATTATAAGGATAGTCAACAGCATGAAAAGACAGAGAAACTATATTTGACGTGAAATAATACACTGGAAGGAATAAACAGTAGGTTAGATGAAGCAGAGGATAGAATCAGTGTTTTGGAAGACAAGGTAGAAAAAAACAACCGGGTAGAGCAGTACAAAGAAAGAATTTCTAAATCTGAGGAGAGCTTAACAAACATTTAGAACAACATGAAATGTAACAACATCTGCATGATGGAAATATCAGAAGGAGAAGAGAGTAAGCAAGGGAATGAGAACCTATTTAAAGAAATAATGACCGAAAACCTCCCTAATCTGGTGGAAGAAAAAGTCACAAGTCCAGGGAGCTCAGAGAGTACAAACATGTTGGACTCAAAGAGGCCTACACCAAGATACATCATAATTTAAATGACAAGGTTTAAAGACAAGGAGAAAATCCTAAAAGCTTCTAGAGAAAAGCAGATAGTAACCTACAAGAGAACATCAATTAGAGGGACATCTGAACACTCAACAGAATCATTTCAGGACAGAAGGGAGTGGCACATAATATTCAAGGTAATGAAAAGCAAAGACCTACAACCAAGGCAATTCTACCCAGTAAGGCTATTATTTAAAATCATAGCAAAAATAAGGAGCTTCCCAGACAAGAAAAAGCTAAAGGAATTTGTTAACACCAAATAAGTACTGCAACAAATGTTAAAGGACTTGTTTTAAGAAGAAGAAAAAGAGAAAGAAGAAGAAAAAAACAGTCTAACGATAAAATGGCACAAATATGTATCCATTAATAATCACCTTAAATGTAAATGGCTTAAATGCTCCAACCAAAAGATGTAGGGTAGCTGAATGGATAAGAAAACAAGACCCACACATATGCTGCCTCCAAGAGACCCATCTTAGATCAAAAGACACACACACAGAGACTAAAAGTAAAGGGCTAGAAAAAGATATTTCATGCAAATGGAAAAGAAATAAAAGCTGGCGTAGCAGTACTTATATCTGACAAAATAGTCTTTAAAACCAAGGCAATAGTAAGAGACAAAGCAGGACACTACATAATGATAAAGGGAACAATACAAGAGGAAATAACCCTAATAAACATTTATGCACCCAACATATTAGCACCTACATATGTAAAGCAAATCTTGATGGACATAAAAGAAGAGATCAACAAAATTATAGTCATAATTGGGGATTTTAACACTCCATTGACTTCAATGGATAGATCTTCCAGACTGAAAATCAACAAGAAGACGGTAGCCTTAAATGACACACTAGATCAAATGGGTTTAATTGATACCTTCAGAGCATTTTACACCAAAGCAGCAGAATATCCATACTTTTCAAGTGCACATGGAACATTTTCTTTTTTTTTTTAATTACTTTATTGTTGTTCAATTACAGTTGTCTGCATTTTATCCCCACCACTCTCCCCCACCCCAGCTAATCCCACCTCCCTCCCTTGCTTCCACCCTCCTCCTTGGTTAGGTCCATTTGTACATGGAACATTTTCTAGGATAGACCAAATGTTGGGACACAAAACAAGTCTCAAATTTAAGGACACTGCAATCATATCAAGCATTTTCTCTGACCACAATGCTATGAAACTAGAAATTAATCAAAAGAAGAACAATGAAAAACACACAAAGACATGGAAGCTAAAAAACATATTATTAAACAACAAATGGGTCAGCAACAAGATAAAGAATGAAATTAAAAGATACTTTGAAACAAATGAAAATGAGGACACAACAATCCAAAATCTGTGGGACTGGGAAAGCAATCCTAAGAGAGAAATTATCACATTACAGGCCTATCTCAAAAAAACAAGACAAAACTCAAATAAACAATCTAACTTCACACTTAAAGGAACTTGAAAAAGAGCAACAAACAAAGCCCAAAGTGAGTAAAAAGAAGAAAATAATAAAGATCAGGGCAGAGATAAATGAAGTAGGGTTTTTAAAAAATTATACCAAAGATCAATAAATCCAAGAGTTGGTTCTTTGAAAATATAGACAAGATTGACAGACTTTTAACCAGACTCATTGAGAAAAAAGACAAAGGACCCAAATAAATAAATCAGAAATGAAAGATGAGAAATAATAACTGACACCAAAGAAATGCAAAGGATTGGAAGAAAACAGTATGAACAATTATATGCCAACAAACTGGACAACCTGGATGAAATGGATAAATTCCTAGAAACATACAATCTTCCAAAAATAAGTCAGGAAGAATCAGAGAATCTCAATAGACAGATTACACCTAATGAAATTGAAGCAGTGATCAAAAAACTCCCAACAAACAAATGCCCTGGACAAGATGGCTTCACAGGTGAATTTTACCAAACTAATACCTCTCCTCCTCAAACTCTTTCACAAAATTCAAGAGGAAAGAAGGCTCCCAAACTCATTTTACGAGGCCAGCATTATCCTAATTCCAACACTAGATAAAGACACTACAAAGAAAGAAAATTATAGGCTAATATCACTGATGAACATAGACGCTAAAATCCTCAACAAAATATTAGCAAACCAAATACAGCAATGCATCAGAAAGATCATACACCATGATCAAGTGGGATTTATTCCAGGAATCAAGGTTGGTACAACATTGCAAATCAATAAATGTGATTCACCACATAAATAAATGAAGGCCCAAAACCAAATGATCATATCGATAGATGGAGAAAAAGCTTTTGATAAAACTCTCAACAAAGTGGGAATAGAGGGAACACAATGGAACATAATAATGGCCATATATGACAAAACCACTGCCAGCATCATACTCAATGGGCAAAAACTACAGGTGTTCCCCTTATGATCAGGAACAAGACAGAGAGGTCTGCTTCCACCTCTCTTATTCAACACAGTACTAGAAGTCTTAGCCTCAGCAAACAGAGAAGTAGAAGAAATAAAAGGCATCCAAATTGGAAAGGAAGAAATAAAACTGTCTTTATTTGCAGCTGACATGGTATTATACATAGAGCACCCGAAAGATGCCACCAAGAAACTACTAGAACTGATAAATGAATTCAGCAAAGTAGCAGGATACAAAATTAATATCCAGAAATTAGTTGCATTTTTATATGCCAGTAACAAACTAACAGAAAGGGAAATTAAGAAAACAATCCCATTCACAATTACTTCAACAAGAATAAAATACCTAGGAATAAACCTAACCAAATAAAAGACCTATACATGGAAAATTATAAGACACTGAAGAAAGAAACTGAAGAAGATACACATAAGTGGAAGCACATGCTGTGTTCATGGATAGAAAGAATTAACATCATTAAAATGTCCATACTACCCAAAGCAATCTATAGATTCAATGCAATTCCTATCAAGATTCCAATGACGTATTTCACAGAACTAGAACAAATATTTCAAAACTTTATACAGAACCACAAAAAAAGGCCTGCATAGCAACAGTGAACCCGAGAGAGAAGAACAAAGTTGGAAGAATCATGTAACCTAATGTCAAACTATATTACAAGGTCATAGTAATCAAAACATCCTGGTACTGGCATAAAAACAAACACGTGGATCAATGGAACTGAATTCCCAGAAATAAACCCACAACTTTATAGTCTATTAATATTCAGCAGAGGAAGCAAGTACATACAATGGGTTAACGACAGTTTATTCCATTAATAGTGTTGTGAAAATTGGACAGATATGTGCAGAAAAATTAAACTAGAGCAACTTCTTACACCACACACAAGAATAAATTCAAAATAGATCAAAAGCTTAACATTAGACCTGAAATCATAAAAATCCTAGAAGAAAATATAGGCAGCAAAATCTCGAATATTCCTCATAGAAATTTTTTAGCAGGTGTATCTCCCCAGGCAAGAGAAACAAAGAAAAAAATAAACAAATGGGACTATATCAAACTAAAGACTTCTTTCACAGCAAAGGAAAACATCAACAACATAAAAAGACAACCCACAGAATGGGAGAACATATTCGCCGATACATCAGATAAGGGGTTAATATGCAAAATGTATAAAGCACTTACAAAACTCAAACCCCCCCAAAAAAACAAACAACCCAATTTAAAAATGGGCAAAGGACCTGAATAGACTTCTCCAAAGAGGACATACAGATGGCCGATAGACATACAAAGATGCTCAGCATCACTAATCATCAGAAAAATGAAAATTAAAACCACAATGAGATACCATCTCACACCTGTCAGAATGGTTGTCATGAATAAATCAACAAACAAGTGCTGGTGGAGATGTGGAGGAAGAGGCACCTTTTTGCACTCTTGGTGGGAAAGCAGACTGGTGCAGCCACTGTGGAAAGCAGTATGGAGATACCTCAAAAAATTAAAAATAGATCTGTCTTTTGACCCAGTAATCCAACTTCTGGGAATATATCCAAAGGAAACCAAAACACTAATTCAAAAGAACATAAGCACCCCTATGTTCTTTGCATCATTATTTACAATCGCCTGGATATGGAAGCAGCCCAAGTATCCATCAATAGATGAGTGGATAAAACAACTATGGGACATTTACACAATGGAATTCTACTTGTCTGTAAAAAAGAAGAAAATTTTACCTTTGCAACAGTATGGATGGACCTGGAAAACATTACACTAAGTGAAATAAGCCAGTCAGAGAAAGAAAAATACCATATGATTTCACTCATATGTGGAACCTAATGATCAAACTGAACTAAGAAGCAAAACAGAGACAGACTCATAGATAGAGAACAGATGACAGCTAGGCGGGAGTGGTTAGGGGGTGGAAAGATTGAGCAAAAAGGAGAAAAGACTCATGGACATAGACAACAGTGTGGTGATTACTGGGGGGAGGTGGGTATAAGGGGACTAAACAGTAATGGAAAAAAATACAATAAAGATTAAATTTTTTAAAAAAATAGAATAAAATCTTACCATTGCAACAGCATGGATGGATCTAGAACAGGGGTGTCAAACTCATTTTAACCGGGGGCCACATCAGCTTCACAGTTGCCTTCAAAGGGCCGAATGTAATTTTAGGAGTGTATAAATCCTTAACAGTTAAGTGAGAGCTCAGCGCTGCCACCAGGTAGACACGAGGTGCCAGGCCAGATGAAACAAGGTAGAAGGCCAGATTTGGCCCACAGGCCTTGTGTTTGCCACCTGTGACCTAGAATATATTATGCTAAGTGAAATAAGCCAGACAAAGAAAGACAAATAGCATATGATTTAACTTACATATGTGGAATTTATAGAACAAAACAAATAATCAAACAAAAAAGAAACAGACTATAGATTCAGAGAACAGATTGATGTTTGCCAGAGGAAAGATTGATGGGCTGGGTAATAAAGGTGAAAGGATTAATAAGTACAAATTCATAGTCACAAAAAAATTACAAGGATGTAAAGTACACCATAGGGAATATAGCCAGTAATAATCATTGTGAATGGTGCAAGGTGGTAGTTGAACTACCAGGGGGATCACTCTGTAAAGGATATGACTGTCTAACCACTATGCTATACACCTGAAACTAATACAAAATAATATTGAATATAAACTGTAATTGAAAAATAAAATTTTATTTTAAAAAAAGATGCTAGTTCAGCTATGGGAAAATATCCTTAATATAATTGGAAATCCTTTTGTTTGACTGAGAAGATTTACTAGGCACCATCTTAAATTTTCCTCGGTTGTTAACAAAGATTCTACAATCATACCCTTGATTTAATCTTTACTGTTAGGCTGATTCTTACTTTGAGAATCTGTTGCTGGCTGGAGAGACTGGAAATGAGGTCTAGATTTCTTTTCCAATACAGCAAACTGGACAGATCCTTACTGAACTCATGTCTGTCTGTCTGTCTGTCTCTCTCTCTCTCTCTCCTCCCCTCCCTCCCTCTGTCTCTCTCTCTCTCTCTCTGATAATTCCTTATGCCAGCTAGAAGCAACAAGATGGCACATTTGATATTCCATCTTTAGCCCTGGCTGGTGTGGCTCAGTGGATTGAGTGCCAGCCTGCAAAGCAAGGGGTCACCAGTTCAATTCCCAGTCAGGGCACATGCCTGGGTTGTGTAGGCCAGATCCCCAGTTGGGGGCATGCAAGAGGCAGCCACCCACTGATGTTTCTCTCCCTCTCTTTCTCTCTCCCTTCCCCTCTCCCTAAAAGTAAATAAATAAAATCTTTTTTTTTTTAATTCCATCTTTAGATCTCTTCAGCCAAATCTACAAATTCTTTAGGTATATTTCAATCTCCCAAGTTACCACAAACAACATTTCACCAGTTGTTTCACCATTGTATAACAAAACCACCCTTAATCCAGCTTCTGAGCAGCTTCCTCACTACTTTTCCAGCCTCTTCTAACAGTTTGTCTACTGTTCCTCTAGCCTGCACAACAGTATCCCCCTCACTGCTTTACAGTCAAGCCTTCATCCACCACTCAATTCCAAAGCCAATGTCACATGTTTAGGTTTTTAAGACAGCACCATACTCCTAACTACCAAGTTATGCATCAGATATCCAGTTACATAACACATCACCTAAAACAACCACCATTTTATTAAGCTCAGGGATTCTATCAGTTGGGAATTCACACTTGTCTCTGTCCCACAATATCTGGGGCCAGCTTGAAAACTCTAATAGCTAGAGGGACAACTTAAAAACCTTGGGGCTAGGATTATCTGGAAGTTTCTTTATCTACATGTCTGAAGCCTGGGCTGAAATGACTCTGAAGACTAAATTCACCTGGGACTGTCCACCAGCGTGCCTATACAGTGCCAAGCCACATACACAGGGCTCCCGCATTGTCCTTGTTTTTCCTATCTCCCATGAACCAGTGAAACATCAGTCCCGCAGAAGTCTGAAGACCCCCCGTGGTAGTAATGGGAAGCACTGTGTGTGGTGTCAGGAGATCCAAAATCTACCTATTCCTGGCTGTACTCCAAATAATTTGCCTGGCCTTTGACAAATCATTAGCTTTCTTAGGCCTCAGTTTCCAGCTCTAAAAAGATGGGATGGCTTCTCCCACCTCTGTGATTCTGTAAAGATCAATCTGATGAAATCAGTGAATAAGTATTCCCTTAGTCATCCTGAAGGAATATGAATTTTTAGAAGAGTTTTTATCCTGTGTGTCTCTAGCTGAAGCATGACGGAAGAAGAAAGATCTAAGGGACCAACAGAGCAGCCACAGTCTGTCAAGAAATTTTGCCTTGGGTAGATGCCTCTAAACCCTTCCTGCTTTCAGCATTTTGATCCTGCTCCGTTAATAAATGGAAGATTTTAAATCTCACCTTCACCACCCTGTATTCCCAGATCCTCTCATTTGAGCCATTAACTCAATCCAGCCAGAGACCTTGCTTTAGCAGACATGCCATTGCCACTCCCTCTAGAGTCCACACTCCCCTCTCTTCCTGAAGTAAAGTACTTGGGGACCCAGAAAGTAGGCCAGGTTCTCATAACCTTATCAAAATAGCACAGCTAGGCCCTCCACCCAGCCATACTAAGAGACTAGTCTGTAGAGTAAAAGACAGAACATACAGGGTCTCAGCCAACCAGAGCCCAGATATCTCCATGTCCTGCCAGGAAAATTAACTGTCTCCCGCCCGTGTGTGTGTGTGTGGGGGGGGGGGGGGGGGGGGGGGGGGGGGGGGCAAGGCTCCAAGCTGAAGCAATTGTGTTCTGATAGGAAAGATCCTTGGACTTAGAATCATAAAGCTGTTAAGGAGGAAAAACACACACTACATAGAGTGACAGGAAGGAGGCCAGAGTGTCTAGAAAAATGAGCAGGAGGTGGAGGTCGGCAGTGATGGAAGTTACCCTACAAACAATGAGAAGCCCAACCATACCAGTGTTTCGGAATCCTAGGCTAGAAAAAAAACAGTTAACACCTTAAAAGAGGAGCAGTCAGTGCAGAGCTCTGGGAGGCGGCCCCTCAGCTGCCCCACCCCGACCCCCAGGGTCACTAGTGAGTCAAGCCTGTGAGCCACCAGGTGAAGTCCCCCTTCTGCGGCAGACAGCCCGTTTCTGACATCGAGGTTGGGCCACCTCCTCCTTCTGCCATCATTTCTCGCTCCCCTTCAGCCTCTGATTGGCCGAGCCCCCCAGGCCCTCCTCCTCTCCTTTCCCACCCTCGCTGAAAACTGCGGGCATCCGGCGGAGTGCAGCATCTGGAGTCGGCGTTTTCAAGAGGCTGCAGCAGCGGAGGACCGGAACCCAGGTGGGAGCCTGAGTCAGAGCGGGACCCTCGGTGCAGCGGCGCGGTGACAGGCCCCAGGTGCCCACGCCAGCCCTCTCAAGCCGAGGCTTCGGAAAACGGTCCAACGGTGTCTTGGGAACGAACAGCACAAGGCCTGGGGAGGGATCAGCTCCCCGGGCAGGGGTCGGGAGCTGGACGCAATTGCTGCATCCCGCTTTTCGAAGCAGGTGTCTCGGGCTTTCGCCGGCTTGGGAGGATGATTTCTGGAGCCGGGGTGCTGGAGGAGAACCGGGTGAACCGGGAGGAAGGGCACCAAGGACAGCCTTGGGTTCTGCTCTCCACCCAGAAGACCCCAAATTGAGTGCGCAAAGGCGGGGTTTGGGAGGTGGCATTGAAGTTGGGGGAAGACAATAGAGGGTGGCACGCTGGAGGAATCTGCCCTGCAACCTCGGGGCGGGCGGGGCTGGGTGCGGGGCATCCAAGTAATGGGAAACCGCAGTGGCGCAGGGCGGGGCGGGGGGGTGGGGGCGTCTGCGTGGAAGGCTGGCAGGCGCGGGAGGAGAGGACTGGAAAAAGATGAGGGGGGGAAGGGAGACCTCAATTGGGAAAGGAGAGGAGGACTGAAATATGGAAAACGAATAAGGGTGGGGCTGGTCGGACGGGGGCTGGAGAGGGTAGTACCTCAGAACTTATCTGGGTTCTAGTACGCGGAGACGCTAAGGCAAAGGAGATGAAAATAGGCTGTGCCTCCCCTTCCTCCCTATAACGCTCACTTTGGCTGTACCACCCTCTCCAGCCCCAGCCCCAGCCCCACTCCCCATTTCTGTTCCAGCCGCTGCTTCCTCTCCTAAACCCCTCCTCCATAACTCGGCGTCCGCGAATTAAAACCGAATGCCAACTTCCTTTTCTTCTCCAACAGCACCTCCAGGCCCCTCTTGACTTGGGTACGAGAGGGTATTAACGGCAGCCGCAGCCACCGCAGGACCCTGGACTCCTAGAGCGCTTCCCGGCGCATGCATCAGGGCATGGCCGGGCGCACACTCTCAGGCGCCGCTCCTGCGGCCTCTCCCTGTCAAGCACCCGTGCGGCCAGGCTAGGACAGCCGTGTCGACTTGCCAGCCTAGACTGCAAAAGGCAGGGCAGAGAGCCTAGGCAGCAAGGCTACTGAAGCCAGTTCTGCACAGAGAACTGGGCATTTGGAAACATCTTGGTTTTGATGCAATCAGGCGACATATGCAATAGGAAAGCACTGTCACCCCCTCACACACATCTGGGAATACCCGAGTACAGTCCTATCTGGGAGCACCTTAGCCACACACGCCAGACATCATCATCCCTCACCACACAGCCACTAAGATGAGGGAAATTAGTGTGTAGGTCACTTACTATGGAGCAAAGTGCCAGATATTTGTCATTTTCCTTAATGACATCACAACCCTGTGGTTATCTAAAGCTCAGATTCATTCATTCATTCAACATCTTTTGAGCATCTGTTATGTGCCAGGAACTTTGGGTATTTTCTTCTGAATAAGAACTAGGAAGTCCCTGAATGGGCAGTTTTTGTTTAAAAGAGTTTTAGTTGTGCAAGATGAAGAGTTCTGGATATGGGTTGCGCAACAATATATTAAATAAGTGAACAACACTATGTGTGTTGTGTGTATTTTACTCTAGTTACAAAATAGGAAGACCCTGCCTTCCTGAAGGGAAAATGAAATGGTGGTGAAAGTCACTTTAGTGAGTCACCCAGCTAGTGAGTGTTTAGCACAGACACGCGTCTCTTGCCCTCCCTGAGAGGAAAGAATGAGCGGCAGTGTCACCTTCACTGACAGGGAGGAAGAAGGCTGCAGGGAAGGGCTTGGACGCCTGCCGTGGCCGTTATGGCACGTATTCCATAGACCCCCAGCCCTGGCAGTGCGTGTGGGCACATCTGCCTCATCTCTTGGCTGACTGATCCTGTTCCCACCCCAGGTCCAGAACTGAGCTCTTGGCACCATGAACTCCGCCGTTGGCCTCACTCTCCTCCTGACAGGTACTGGGCAAGGGGCAGGTCTGGGGTTCCAAGTGCCTTGGCTTCCTTCAGAGACGCTAGCTTCTTCCTCATAAGCTCAGAAGGTGGAGACCATTAAGGGATAAAGGGCTCCTTTTCGTCCCTCAGTCAATTGAGCAATCTAGCTGATCTTCTGCCTGCCTGCCTGAGGTGGTTTTTGGAGACATGTTTCACAGAGCTTGCCTCATATTGACTTGGAATCTCCGTGTGGAAACCAGGAACCTGCACCAACTCCCCAAGGTCTCCTACCCCTAGGACACACTGGTGAGACCCAGGACTAGAGTACATGAGAGAGGGAGGCTAGCACCTGCAGCATGCTGTGGTGGAGAGAGGTACTCCGAGAGCAGACCCCTGAGCCCTCCCTGGCCAGGCCCCTCTGTCCTGTTAATGTGGGTGGGAGACTCCCTGCTCCGCAAATCCCCCCAACTCAGAGGGGGCACTGCTGGTGCCAGTCTTGCAGGTGGCCAGTGGACAAAAGGTGACCAGCCTGACAGCTTGCCTGGTGGACCAGAGCCTTCGTTTGGACTGCCGCCATGAGAACACTACCTCCTTGCCCATTCAGTACGAGTTCAGCCTGACCCGTGATTCAAAGAAGCATGTGCTCTTTGGCACTGTGGGAGTGCCTGAACACACATACCGCTCCCGAACCAACTT
This sequence comes from Macrotus californicus, assembly GCA_007922815.1. Classification (NCBI taxonomy): domain Eukaryota; kingdom Metazoa; phylum Chordata; class Mammalia; order Chiroptera; family Phyllostomidae; genus Macrotus; species Macrotus californicus. Next base: position 21,447 of record VMDR010002827.1, read on the forward strand.
CACCAGCAAGTACAACATCAAGGTCCTCTACTTATCTGGCTTCACCACCAAGGACGAGGGGATGTACACATGCGAACTCCGCCTCTCTAGCCAGACCTTCTCCAATAAGAATGTCTCTGTGATCAGAGGTGAGGAAAACCCCCAACAAGGCCAAGTGAGCTGGGAGAGGCCGGCTGGGGAGACATGGGCTGCCTAGGACAACAGACAGTCCCGTTGGCTGGGCCACAGAAGAGACTGCGGATGCCCTGGGGAATCACTGCCTTCAGTGTGAATGGGGGGAAGTGTTAAGGGGACAGTCAGACAGGCAGAGTGGTATAGCGGAGGCTTCCACCATGGCTGAAGGCAAACCTCTTGGCCTCCAGAATCCTTCTTCCCACCTGGAAAATAGGGTTGATTGCAGCTCCCCCTCCCACAGTTTTCTTGTGAGGATGCTTAGTAAAGATGTTTGTTCAAGGGCTCAGGGATCTGCAATGGGAGAGAGGGTTGGTTCTGTTAGACCAGATTGGCCCTGGTTCGAGCCCTCCCCAGGGAAATGCACCCTACCTCTGGGCTTGTGGCTGCCCGAGTCCTGCTCTTCGTTCATGCTCTACCTCTCTACCCCATTCTCTCTCCACAGACAAACTGGTCAAGTGTGGGGGCATAAGCCTGCTGGCCCAGGACACATCATGGCTGCTGCTGTCCCTGCTCTCCCTGCCCCTCCTGCTGGCCATGGATTTCATCTCCTTTTGACTGGCTGGGTCCATGGAGGACACAGGAAGCCACAAGGCCTTGTCCAGAGACCCTACTTATCTGAGTAGACTGACCCCATCCTCCCAACCCCTCACATACCTTGGGGAAAAAATGGGGACCCCATCCGTCATAAGGAATCTCAGTGCTGCATGCCATTATTTACCTATTCCCCCCACTGCCACTCCTACCCTACTGCCACCTCACACCCTCTCCAAACACCACTAGCTTTTTGTCCTCTTTGTCCCTGAACTGCTTCTGTCTGGTTTATTTAGGGATTTTTCTTCCTTTTCTTTGGGAGTTTGTGAAAAGGGAAGCCAGTGTTGGGGACCTGTTAGAGAGTGAGGGCATGGGAGGGGTTGTAGGATAGAGGGATACCAGTCCCTGGGGGGCCATCTTGCCCACAGGGACCAGAAGCCTGAGATAGATCTTGATGAGGAAGGGGATGGGATGTGTTTGGGCACATCCCTCAGCAGCCCCTCAACCCCATACGTGAGGGCACCACCGAGCTTTGCGGTCTGTCATACGAGAAGAGAACTGAGACACTTACCTTGTGGGGGAGATACCGTGACCACAAGAAGAGAACTGAGCATCATTAGGAGCATTCTCTGTCCCAGCACAAAAGCTGTCCTCTTCACTGCAGAAGTCCCCTGGGGGCCTTAGTCCTAGGGCATAGTCCAGTGGAAATGCAGATTCTGCCCAACAAGGAGTGCTAATGGACAGTTGGAAAGGGAGGTAAAAAGGAGGGTCCATCATCCCTCCCTACCTAAGGAAGCTGAAAATGGGAGCCTCCCGTCCCTCACCGCCTCAACCAGTAGTTGAGAGTGTGGCAGAGGAAGACAGTCTTCCTAGGCTGTCCCAAGCTCCTGAGAACTTCCAGAATGCTGACCTACAGGCCATAGGGAGCCACAGAGCCACACAATTTGGCCCAAGTATTTCTCCAGAAGGCTCTTCCTTCCCTCCACAGGTAGTGCCAACCCCAGCTAGCTGAGCCTCAGACATCCCCCTGCCCCACAAGCCTGCCTTCGGAGGGATCTCGGGGTGGGGGGGATGGGGGCACAGAGGGGGCCTGAGACAAGCCATGGAGTGAGACCTGTGAGTGGGAAATGCCTTGAGAAACGGGTTTTCCCAACACCCAGCTTCCCATCTGGCAGCTCTGCCCTGTCCTGGGACCATGTATAGCGCCACCACAGCTTACAGCATCTCACTGAGGAAAAAGAAAACCGCACAATAAAAGCAAACCTCTAGAATCTGTCTTCCTGGCTCTGCTTTGCTTCTGTCCCCAGGCCTGCCACCCTCCTTTAGTCATGCATCCAGGAGGTGCAGCCTGCCACCTCTTCCTCTCCCTCTTCCCACCAATGCATGCTGAACCTCTCAGAATGACTCTAACACGACACATTTGCCCAAATAAATGAATGTTCCATCTCTGCTGACTTGCCTGGTGGGAATGACAGGCTCGCCTGCCAATGTGTGGACCAAGTCACACAGCCTTGGCTCTGGAATATGCTAACAAGCACTGAGATGTGGAACTCACTGTTTCTTCTCAGATCTGTTTCTTCTCAAATGTCGCCTAAAATTACATCTGCTATGGGGACGACAAGTGTTGGGGCGAGTAGAGAAACAGGCGTGGGCATGGTGGGAGGGGCCCACGTCATGAAGGTGTAAGGACAGTCTCTTAAATCCAACAAGGCCATGTAAAGGACTTGAGGGTGGGGAGAGAGCACTGAAGCTCATCCATGGCTCCCTCCCCTAAAAGTGCAGATGGTAAATAGCATCAGGGCTCACACTGGCATTGGGTGCTAGAACAGGATCACACAGTGGTTCCGGGTTTCAGTTGCTGGCAGAGGTGGCCCCCAGGTAGCCTTCCCTGTTTTGCCAGGAAATTGGAGGAGGAGGGTGGCAATTACCCAGAGGCTGACTCTTGTTATTTAGCTCTAGGTAAATGATTCTTTCGGAGCATTTGCTTAAAGGTCCAGTATCTTAATTCATGTCACTAGCTTCTACTCCTGACACCTCTTAGTAATGCCTTGCCAGCAGCCCCTGTAATAACGATGCCCAAAAAAGGCAAGAGAGGCCCGCAGGAGGAAAGGGAGCTTCCTGTGTCACCGTGACATCCACTCATCCCTGTGTGAACTGACGGTCACTCAGCATGGTGCAGCCAGCCTGGGGTCTCCAGAGGTAGAGACACCCATGGGCACAAACCCCTCTGCACTGCCCTGCTTTGAACCACAAACACTGTGCCAGTAAAAGAGCCTTTGAACACTGGCTGGTGTTGCTCAGTGGATTGAGCATGGGCCTGTGAACCAAGGGGCTGCCGGTTCAATTCCCAATCAGGGCACATGCCTGAGTTGTGGGCCAGGTCATTAGGGGGTGCGCGAAAGGCAACTACACACTGATGTTTCCCTCTCTTTCTCCCTCCCTCCCCCTCTAAAAATAAATAAATAAAATATATTTTTTTAAAGAGACTTTGAGAGAACAGGGAATTCAAATGCCACACAAGGGGTAATAAGAGGTAGAGCCAGAAGGTCTTTCTGGAAGGAATTGAGAAGCCAGGTGTGAAGCCTCAACTGTGAGAATACCATGAGAACCTGGTACCTGTGCAATGCCTCACACGTGGTCTTTATCACACCCTGGCACCATTTCCCTAAATAAATGAGTGACCATACTCTACAAGGGTTCTGGAGAGACAGTGTTGCCCTCTGCAACTATGCTTAGGGGAGGAGCACCTGAGGCTCCCAGTGGGTGGGGTTAGCTTAGGAAACCGCAGAGGCCATCAGAAGACCAGGGACTATAGGAAAGCAGGAAAGGAAAAGGGAACAAACAGGCCTGGGCCCAAGAAGGAGCCCTACAACTTACAGTCAGAGCCATCAGGCCTCACAACATCAGCCAACCCGGAAAGACAGCTGTGATTTTGGGCTGCTGAGGGCTTTCAGAGGCAGGCACAACAGCCACCAGTTCCTCTCTGGTCAAATTGGGAGGTCTTGTGGAGGCTTCAGGACATCTGCAGTGACTTGGCTAACGATAAAGAGGGCTGGGGCCAGCCCTGGTTCCTGCACACATGCCCCACACCCCAGTTTATCAATCTGTTCCCCACTCCTCCTCACCCCCTCAGCCATCTCAGTCTCCACCTGAGGTAAGGGCATGGGATTCTTGCTCGGTAGCAACAGAAACCCCTCCCCACTCCACCATTTCTGGTTGGATCATCCACCAAGACAGGAATACCTTCAGGGGCACAGTGTGAGGGTCTCTCCAACACCAAGAAACTCCCTTGAGAAGGGCAAGGGGATCACCAGGAGGAAACACTGGGACTCTCACCGGCCGGCTAATTGATCTACCAGGTGTCCAGGGGACGTATGACATGTATCCTCCAGCCTCCTCAACATAACATTAACCTCTCTGTGTTTGCAGCTTTTGTGTTGTAAAGGGCACGCCTGTCTTTGCAGGCAAAAGAAGCCAGTCCCCAAAGATTAAATCACAATCATAATGATTTACAATTAAATCAAGGGCCTTAGAGATCATGGTAAATAGTTTGAATTTTATTTTAAGTGATAAAGTATTTGATCTAATAATGTTGTTAGAAGATCCCTCTTGCTGCTTTATGGGAAATAGATTGCAGAAGAATAACAACAGGAGCAGGAAATCAGGCAGATACTGCAATAGTCCTAAAAGAGATGATGGCAGCTTAGACAAAAAATGGAGTGGCAGAAATAGAGAGAAGTGGTAACTTTGAGATATATATAAAGTTAATACTGAGAGGACTCGTGAACTCTGAGTAAGGTCTATGGGTTCTGCCAACATCAGTCCCCTGTTTTGATGCAGTACTACAGTTATGTAAGACATTACCAATGGGGGAAACTGGGTGAAGGGTACACAGGACCCCTTTACGCTCTCTTTGCAGTGTGGCCTGTCTTGCTTATGACCAATAACATCTGGTAGAAGTCATGCTGCATGGCTTCCAAGGCCAGGTCATAAGAAGCCTTGCAACTTCCACCTGGTTGTAGGAATACTCATTCCTGAAGCACACCCTTTTAGAGCCCAGCTGCAATTCTGAGAGCCCAAGTCACACAGAGACCATATGTAGGCACTCCTGTCACTAGCCCCAGCTAAGCTATCAGCCAACAGCCACCAACAACTGTCAGCTGTAATAGTCCACCATCTTGGATGTCCAGTTCAGTTGAACCTTCAGATGAGGTAAAGACTAGCCACTGCTGATTGCAACCTCATGAGAACTTGTCAGCTCAGCCCATTAACATTAACCACAGCAGCATGAGGCACATTAATAAATTGTTTAAAGCCACTAAATTTTGGAGTGGTCTGTCATACAGCAATAGAATACTGTCTTTAATAAGAGCAGTTTGATGGAGTTGCGGTAACAGAAGCCAGATTGGAATGGGTGAGTGCGAGTGAATGGGAGAGTGAATACTCCTTTTTCAGAAAGTTTACCAGTGGCTGGTGTGGGAGGTGGGCTTAAGAAAAGTGTTTATTTTTAAGACGGAAGCTGCTAGAGTGTGGTTGTATGCTGATGGTGACTATTCCCAGAGACAGGGAAATACTGATGAAGAGGGAGAAGAACATGAAGAAGCTACGTCTTAGGTGAGGAAAGATGGGAGGGATGTGGAGCTAGGAATACAAAGACGATAGGCATGGAAGTGAAAAGATTTGTGAACCTGAACATGGGAAGTTCAGGGATTTCCATAGAAGTAGCAAGGTCATCGAAAGAGAGGGTAAGGAGATTGAAGGAAGATGGGAGAGAAGTGAAAAAATATTTTCTTTATTTTCTTTTATTTTCTTTTTATTGTTATTCAAGTACAGTTGTCTTCGTTTTCCTGCCACCATTTTCCCCCACTGCCCACCCCCACCTCCCATCCTCAATCCTTCCCCTCTTTGGCTTTGCCCATGGGTCCTTTATACATGTTCCTTGATGACTCTTTCCCTTCTTTCCCCTGTTTAGTATGCTAACTTTAATGTTTGATGTTAGTGAAGATAAAAAATGTATCAGGCATTTCACAGGTCAACTACAAAATTTCCTACTGTTTCAGCAATTTGACTCTCAAACCTGGGGAGAGAATATTACCAAACCAAGAGAGACATAAAAGAATAGAACTCCAAATAAGACAGAAGAATTGAAGATGGAGAAAGAGGAAGCTTAGGGGGAAAGAGACAGAATCAATAAAATATAGGCCCCCTAGCTGTAGGAAATATGGTGAGAGAATATTTTTAAATAATTTTTTGTTTGCTTGCCTTTTGCCCTATAGCCCCACTTTAAGTAGCCAAGCTTTTTTTTAATATATTTTATTGATTATGCTATTACAGTTGTCTCATTTTCCCCCCTTTATTCCCCTCCACCCTATACCTCCCATCCCACCTGCTTTCCCCACCTTAGTTCATGTCCAAGGGTCATACATATAAGTTCTTTGGCTTCTCCATGTCCTATACTATTTTTAACCTCCCCCTGTCTATTTTGTATCTACCACTTATGCTTCTTATTCCCCATACCTTGTCCCCCATTCTCCCCTCTCACCCTCCCCGCTGATAAGCCTCCATGTGATTTCCATTTCTGTGATTCTGTTCCTGTTCTAGTTGTTTGCTTAGTTTGTTTTTATTTTTGTTTTTCTAGGTTCAGTTGTTGATAGTTGTGAGATTGTTGTCATTTTACTGTTCATATTTGTTTAAGATTTTATTTATTCATTTTTAGAGAGAGGGGAAGGGAGGGAGAAAGAGAGAGAAACATCAATGTGTGATTGTCTCTCATGTGTCCCCCACTGGGTACCTGGCCTGCAACCCAGGCATGTGCCCTGGCTGGGAATTGAACCAGTGACCCTTTGGTTCACAGGCCCATGCTCAATCCACTGAGCTACACCAGCCAGAGCTACTGTTCATATTTTTGTTCATCTTCTTTTTCTTAGATAAGTTCCTTTAACATTTCATATAATAAGGGCTGTGTGATGATGAACTTCTTTAACTTGACCTTATCTGGGAAGCACTTTATCTGCCCTTCCATTTTAAATGAAAGCTTTGCAGGATAGAGTAATCTTGGATGTAGGTCCTTGCCTTTCAGGATTGTGAATACTTCTTTCCAGCCCCTTCTTGCCTGCAAGGTTTCTTTTGAGAAATCAGCTGACAGTCTCATGGGAACTGCTTTATAGGTAATTCTCTCCTTTTCTCTTGCTGCTTTTAAGATTCTCTCCTCGTCTTTAATCTTGGGTAGTGTAATTATAATGTGTCTTGGTGTGTGCTTCCTTGGGTCCAACTTCTTTGGGACTCTCTGAGCTTCCTGGACTTCCTGGAAGTCTCTTTCCTTTGCCAGATTGGGGAAGTTCCCACTATGTTTTCAAATAAGTTTCCAATTTCTTGGTATTCCTCTTCTACTTGTGGCACCCATATGATTCGGATGTTGGAATGTTTAAAATTGTCCTGGAGGCTCCTAAGCCTCTCCTCATATTTTTGAATTCTTGTTTCTTCATTCTGTTCTGGCTGAATGTTTCTTTCTTTCTTCTGGTCCACACCATTGATTTGAGTCCCAGTTTCCTTCCCATCACTGTTGGTTCCCTGTACATTTTTCTTCATTTCCCTTATTGTGTCCTTCATTTGTTCATCTAATTTGTGACCAAATTCAACCAATTCTGTGAGCATCCTGATTACCAATGTTTTGAACTTTGCATCTGATAAGTTGGCTATCTCTTGGTCACTTAGTTGTATTTTTTCTGGAGCTTTGATCTGTTCTTTCATTTGGGCCTTTTTTTTTTTTTTTTTTTTTTTTTTTTTTTTTTTTTTTTTTTTTTTTTTTTTTTTTTTTTTTTTTTTTTTTTTTTTTTTTTTTTGGTCTGGTGCTCCTGTTACGTAGTACGGGGTAGAGGCTTAGGTGTTCAGCAGGGTGACACAACTGTCTTTGCTGCATTGTGGCACTGTATGTGGGGGAGGGGTCCGGGAGGGAACAATGCCACTTGCTCGGCTCTCAGCAGCTTTCAGTCATTTCCTCTGCTACCCACAAGCAAATTGGGCCCTTCTGGTGCTGATTCCCAGGTGGGTGGGTTTGTGTACATTCTAGGACCCTGTGGGTCTCTCCAATGAACTCTCCTGTTAGGCTGGGAGTTTTCCCACTGCCACAACCCCCACAGGTTTTTACAGTCAGAGGTCTTGAGGCTTTATTTCCCCTAGCTGGAACCCTGGGTTGCATGGTCTGTCTGTCTCCCCAATTGTTCCTCCTGGTTTATCTGCACGCAAATGTGGGACCACCTGGTCCTCCAGCTGCCACCTTGCCACAAATCCTCTCCATCCCAGTTGCCTGTCTCCACCCCTCCTACTGGTCTGGATGAGTGTTTCTTCTTCAACTCCTTGGTTGTTGGACTTTCATACAGTTCGATTTGCTGGCAGTTTTGGTTGCTTTCTGTTTTTAAATTTATTGTTGTCCTTCTTTTGGTTGTGTGAGGAGGCAAAGTGTGTCTACCTATACCTCCATCTTGGGCGGAAGTTCCTAAGTATCCAAGCTTTGGTATTTATGCCTCAGTGAGAGGATGTGACAGCAAAAACCATGGAGAAAAATGGAAAGCCACTTCTGGCTTTTCAATTTCAATTGCCTAGACCCTTAATAAAACAGAAAGGACTCACAGCCTAGACAAAAAATGCGAGAAAATATCATGGACAAAGCCAGGCCTCCCAGTGACATTACCACCAGCACAAAAGAACAAGAGTGCAGACATTGGTGGGTTCTGTCCTCAGGGACCTGAGCATAGAGAGACAACAAAACTCCCAGAAGGTTCTCGAGATCTGACAACAATGGAGCCCCACTCCTCCATCTTGGGCAGAGCCTCAGAAGGAGACAAGGTCCCAGAAAGAGAAAATGACTGCTGAGTGCAGCTTGTTTTGGAAGTAGCTGGAACTCTGAACAGATCACACTTTGCATTAGTACTGCCAGGCCTGAAAGCAGCAGAATGAGCCCATGTGTCCAAGAGTGATCCAGAGGTAGCAGAGATACTAGACCTACAGAGGCCATGCAAACAGGAGCCAGGCAATAGACACTTGGGTAGCCATTTAATAACAGGGGACACTCCCTCCAGTGCTTGGGCAAATATATACAAGACATCCTCCAAGAATTTAGGCAATCCCTGGAAAAAGGAGAGGCACTTCCATCAATTGACTGAAACTAGTGTCAGGCAGTCCAGTAGGATAGGGGCTGGCTGCCAACAGATATGGAGGTTTATTACAGAAAAACAGGTTAAGCTTCCTGCATATCTGATTTTGTAGACTAAGATAACATCTCTGTAAAAAATTAAGGGAGGGAAGAAGTTGGAAACTAGCAAATTTCTGACTAGGAAATAGGACAGATGATGGTGTCATTCATAGATGTGGGGAGCAAACAGCATAGAAAACAAAGAGTGTAAGGTTGAACATGTTGAGGTTGAGATGCTGGTGGGATGTCAACGGTATGTCAGGAGGCAGATGGATAATTACAACTGATGCTCAGGAGTAAGGTCTACCTCAAAATACAAATTTTGGCATCATCAACCCAGACAAGTAATAGCTGATGGATGAGTGGCAGATCAGAGTGATGTTACATATTCAGTATATACCGGGCATTGCTGTAACTTTTTCATGCATAGTAGCTCATTTAACCCTCCAATCAACTTTACAAGGCAGGTACTAATACTAATCCCATTTTGTTAACATAATGAAGAAACAGGTATAAATGTTTCAGGCCTCAGATAGTAACCAGAGGAGTCAGAATATATCACAGGCCCTGACTGGTATGGATCAGTTGGTTGGGCATAGTTCCACAAAGCAAAAGGTTGCCAGTTCAATTCCCAGTTGGGGCACATGCCTGAGTTACAGGTTCAGTCCCCAGTCAGGGCACATATGAGAGGCAACCAATTAGTGTTTCTCTCTCCTCTTTGTCCCTCCCTTCCCCTATCTCTAAAAATAAATAAATAAAATCTTTATTAAAAAAGAAGAAAATATCTCAGGAAACCTACAATTTGCACATACAGCAGTCCTTCTTTATTTGCCAGGGATACATTTCAAGACCCCCAGTGGATGCCGAAACCTAGGCATAATACCAAACTCTATGTGTATACTATGTTTATTCTTATACATACCCATGATAAAGTTTAATTTATAAATTAGGCACAGTAAGTGATCAACAACTAATAATAAAATAGAACAATTACAACAATATATTGTAATAAACATTATGTGAGTGACTATGGGGCCGTTATTAGATAGAATAAGGGTTACTTGAACACAAGCGTTGCCATACTGCAATACTGTGACCAATCTGATAACTGAGACAGCAACTAAGTGGCTAGCAGGCAGGTAGCACGTACAACGTGGATACCTTAAACAAAGGGATGGTTTACATGCTCGGCCTGTTGTGGTGGGATGGTGTGAGAGTTCATCAAGCTACTCAGAACAGTGGGCAATTTAAAACTTATGAGTTGTTTATTTTTGAAATTTTCCACTTAATATTTTTAGACCATGGTTGACCATGGGTAACTGAAACCACAGAAAGCGAAACTGTGGTTAAGGGAGACTACTGTGTAACAACCAGTGTGCTCTAAACTACATTAAAATACAGAGGATAAAGGAACACCAGAGGAAAAGAAGAATGAGGCAGAGCCATCAAGAGGAAAACCAGAAAGGCACTGTGTCGCAAAACCTAAAGGAGGAGAAAACTTTAAGGAGGGAATGATTGGAGGTATTGAGTTTACAGAAGGTCAAGTAACTGATTATAACTAAAATGGTCCCCTGGCGTTGGCAAGTAGGAGATCATAATGACTGGGTAAGGGAGGTTTCCTGATGTCTGATTGGTAAAAGACATGAGGATGCTGCACAGACAGGGGGGTGGGGAAATATAGCATGGACAACTCTTCCAAGAGAACTGAGAAGAGGAGAGAGCTAGTCTAAGCTACAGATTTTCATTTTTAAGTATATTTTATTGATTATGCTATTACAGTTGTCCCATTTTTTTCTCCCCTTTATCCCCCTCTACCCTTACCCCTCCTTAAATATTTTCACTTTTTAAAGGGGAAAAATTTGGAGACTATTTATTAAGTCAGTAGAAAATGAAAGTGTTGAAGATACAGGACTCTGAACCTGTGACAACAACTGTGAACATGACAAGAATGCTGAAGAGAGACACTTTCAATCCGTGATTTCTAAACTTAAATGGGCCCTTGATACTACCTGACAACCCAACTATATTTCCATAATTCATTCACTCTCCCATTCACTACCACAGTGATTCTCAAAAGGTCATCCCCGACCAACAGCTGCAGGATCACCTGGAAACTCATTAGAAACGCAAGTTCTCAGACCCACCCCAAACATCCAGAATCTGAAACTCTGGGTGGGGCCTTAACAGACTCTCTAAGTAATTCCAATACACAATCAAGTTTGAGAACCACTCTTCTAGATGGCTAGTTTATAATTCCTCCTCTTTTTCTAAATTCCCAACCCTTCCTCCTTCATCTTTGATTCAGCCTTAGCTGACCTTGCTTCCTAATTCACTGAAAGGAAAAAGGACACCAGGAGAGAATCTCCACTAGCGTCTACTGCATCATCCATTCACCTCCCTGCATCTGTGCCCCAAAATTGTGATTTCTCTTTTCTTCCTTTGGATGAACTCTTTGTGCCCCCAACCGATCAAGACCCTCACTCTCTTCTCTACTCGATTCCATCCCCTCTTATCTCATCAATGATATTGCTCCAGTTACTCCCCTCCCTCTCTAGCATCATCAATTCCCTCTCTCTACTGGCTCTTTCTCATCAGCATATAAACATGTGGTTATTTTTGCCATTTAAAAAAAATATCCTTGACCTTACTTCTCTTTTTAGCTACTACCCAGTGTCTTTCCTTCCTTCACCACAAAACTCCTCCAAAGAGTTCTCTGTATTGTATCCATCCATCTCCAATTATTTCTTGAACCCACCCACAATCAAACTTTCACCCCACCACTCCACCAAAAGCATTCTTGTCAGATTATATCACCAACAACCTTCTAAATCAACTCTCACTCTTCTTACTTAACCTGTGTTCAGCATTTGACACAATTGATCTTTCCCCCTTAGTGGGTCTCCTGCTGTTGGCTTCCAGCGTACCACCATCTCCTGGATTTCATTTCTCCCCCTTTCACTGGCCATTCCTCAGTCTCTCTGATGTTCCTACATATTTCTAAAATCATTTAATGTTGGAGGGCTCCAGGATTCAGTCCTTGTACATATTTTTTTTTTCTTTTTATACTTGCTCCCCAGTGATCTCTTCTAATCTCATGGCTTTAAATAACATCCATATACTGATGACTCTCAATTTTATATCTCCAACCCAGATTTTGCCAAACTTATACACCTAACTGCTTTCTTGACATGATGACATGCCTGAAAGACATCTCAAACTTAACATGTATTAAACCAAACTCCTGACCTACCTTCATCCCAAAACCTGCCCCTCCCACAGCCTACACCCTCTCAATGTTCAGGCCAAAAATCCCTCCCTTTCTCACAGTACCTAACCCACAGGAAGAAACGGTTGGCTCTACATTCAAAAGACATCCAGAACCCAACCATTTCTCACCACCTCTCACCACACTAATCCAAACCACCACCATCTCTCTCTGGATTGCAATGTTCTCCTAAATGGTCTCCTGCTTCTAGGCTGGCTCTCTTAGTATCTGTTCTCCCTTCAGTAGCTAGAAAGATTTTGTTGTTTTTTTTTTAAAGTCAAATTCATGTCACTCAAATCTTCCGATGGCTCCCATGACAGAGCAAAAGCTCAAGTCATCCCATTGGCCTTAGAGCCCTCCAAGATGAAGTCTTTCCCTTATCTCTTTCACCTGATCCCCCACTCTCTCTGTCTTCACTCCAGCCACAATGACCTTCTGGTTCTTCCTCAAAAGTGGCAATTATGCTCCCACCTCAGGACCTTTGCATTTACTATTCACTCTGTCACCAACATTCTTCCCCAAGATATCAGGATGACTCACTCCCTCCTCTCCTTCAGGTCATTGAAATCTCACCTTCTCATTAAAGCCATCTCTGACTACAACTCACACACTTCACATCCCTCTCCCTGCTTTATTTGCCTCCATAGTTATTACTGCCATCTGACATACTACATAGTTTACTCATTTGATCATTGTCCTTCTGCTTCTACCACAATGTAAGCTTCTTGATGGCAAGGATTGTGCCTGTTTTATTCACTACTGTATCCCTAATGCCTAGAAGAGTGTCTGGTGCATTCAATAGCCATCTGTAAAATGTGATTTAATGAGGGCCTGAAAGAAACAAAGGGCTGAGACCCAAAAGGGACTGGTTTTAAACGACAAGACACACATCTCTTCTTACTTTAAACAGAGGTAAGAATGTATTCGGATATGTTTGTAGGCGAAAACTTAAGTATTTTTCTCCTGATTGCCTCTAGTTTCTCTGGGAAATAGAAGACACAGAGGGACTTCAGGACAGTGGTAATGAACAAAAATACCAGGGGTGGAGAATGGGAGAGGGCACTGAGAAATCCTGAGCACTCCTACAAGTAGGGTGGACCGGCCAGGAGTTTCTGGGCTTCCTCCAGGAAGCGGAGGAGAAGCCCTACCGGCTTTACTCTGTCTGATGGTCCAGATGGAATTGAAAACCTAGATTTGCCTTGACACCAGTCTACCTGGCTGTGCGGAGCTCTAATGACGCCACAATGGAAACAAGCCAATAGCCGTGACGCGTCTCAGTGACGCAAGACGCGGGGAGTGGCTTGCATTCCCGGGTGCAATGAGGCGGCTGCCCGCTGGGTGGCGCCGAATTCCCGGGGAGGTCCTTCCTGGGCCCCCGGTGGAGGTGGGGGAAAAGGCGGGCTGGAGCGAAGGCCCGGGAGCTCATTGCGTCAACTGCTGCTCACTGCTCGGCGCTAATACCAGCCGGGACTCACCCGCAGCTCCATGCTTGTGCCCGGCTCGACTCGTCCAACCCCGGAGAAAAAGCAGGTACGTGCCGCCGGTCGGAGGCTGGGGAGGAGTGCGGAGGCCAGTGCCTTTGAGGCTCAGAAAGTGAGGTGTCAGCGATTGCCTGGGCAGAATAGGCACTAGAAATGTAGGGTGAGTGCCAGCTGCTCGGAGGAGCTCCAGCTGCGGATGCCAGTTGTGTGGGGGTGCCTGCCAGCTGACAGCTCAGGGTGCCAGGAAGAGCTATCTGTGTGCTGATCGATGTGTTCCAAGGAAATGCTGCTTGGCAGGTCCAGGTCGCTGTGCCCTGTGTGGTATGTGGCCTGGGAGTGCCGCCTGGACACTGTCAATCCCTTCCTCAAGTGGGCATGCAGTTCACGTCCTCCCTCCTCTTAAAGGGACAAGGTGGGGGCTACCTCTGGTCAGTTTGCCAAAGGGAGTGGGGGTGGCAGGAGGGCAGCGGTTAAGTGAAACCGGAGGTTTTCCACCAATCCCAACCAAAAAGAGGCATCTTTGAAATTCTCGCCAATCCCAAACCCAAAGCAGGCGGGGCGTGCACCATGGCCAGTAACACAGCCTAGGGAAACCCTGGCCAACCCGTTCTAGCCGTTCTGGACATTTACTTCCCGACCTGGGTGCTTCTTTAAAATGGGGCTGAACTGGAGACTGTGAAGATGCTCACCTCCCCAGGCATGAGGATGAGGAGGTCCCCCAAGCAGGACCCTGTAAGGTGGAGGAAAGGAGAACTGGTTGAGCTGAGGTTGGGGCACCCCACTTCTCTGATGCTGTAGATTCATGCCAAACTGGGGTAATCACGGGGCCTGGAATAAGGACCCAGACAAGGGCATCCTCTGAAGTGCATCATCAGGACCTGAGCTGAGTCAGTAGCCTGTGCGGAGACAGGGTGGAGGCAGTTTCAGGGACTCCCAGTCCACAAGAAGAGCCATCGAGAAGCAGACTGACAGCCAACAAGAGTACCAAGGCCTGACAAGTTAAGAATCCTGCTCCTTCTTCCTGTGACCCTTCCCACCCCAGTTCTGTGACCTTGAAATACTGAGCACTCCTACAGGTAGGTAGAGTGGAGCCACTCCAGAGCAGCTGGGCTTTCTCCTAGCAGCCTGGGGGAAGCTGCACTTGCTATATTTCTGTAGGCAAAGGAGAAAGCCCAAATGGGCCTGTCCCTTCTCAGTTGGGTTGTCTGGATAGCTGGGAATATAGCACGCAAGCCTTGGAACATACACCAGCTCAGAGAAGCATGGGGCTGTTCTCTGGTGTTAGAACAGGGCACTCCGAGGGGTAGCACAGAGGCCTTTTTGTCCCTAGGAAGTTTCACCTGGGGTGGGGGGAGGCATCAATTAGTAAGTAGAAATATTCAATATAATAATTATCATCTATTGATCTCTTACTATGCGCCAGGAAGTTGACACACATTTTATTTAACCCTCACAATGGTGAGGTATAGCATTATTATGATCATTGCTCCTGGTTTACAGATAAAATAACTAAGATTCAGACAGCTTAAGTGACTTGCCCCATGTTTCAGAGCCTGGAAGTCCACTATAAAAGGGCTTGGACTGAAAATACTGAGAGCTAGTCTCTTCTGCCTCTTACTATCTGTGTGCCCTTGATCAAGCTGCTATCCATCTTGAGGTCTTCACCATCTCAAAAGTAAAGAAGTTAGACTAGCCCTATGGCTTCTTCCTCTCTAGTTCTATGACTGACACCTGCTTCTCCCTATTTTTGCCGCAGTTCCATCCCTTGTCCCACTACCCTCTTTCCAGTGGTTTCACCTTGAATCCTCTTTCTGTCCCATTTCAAAATGTCTCCCATTTGAAGTCTTCTTGGATCTCCTTCCTTGGCACAGGCCCATCAGGACAACCCTTTGAGGGAGGGCCTGTCCCTGTCCCTTTAATTTTCCCTGAGCTTGTAATGCATGTGAGTTGAGCTAACTAGCCAGCTCTGTGAGGTCAGATAAGATACTATATATATATCAGAGTCAGTAACCTGAGCACCGGATTACCCAGCCTAGAGTCAGACTCCAGCCTCCGGGCTCTCCACTGCGCTCCTGGCCCAGCTGGGGAAGGAGAAGCCCCCAGATCCTGCCCATTGCCCCCGCAACACAGGTTAGTAGCTGCCCCTTTAATACCTGAGCTTCACAGGGACACTGAACAGAGGGCCCTGGACTGTCTGTTTGCGGGAACATTTGAGAGACTGCCCCATCAGGCCTGGGGGGTGCTGTGGGCAAGACCGAAGGCTGGAGGTCAAGGACAGAGGAAGAATGAAGTCCTGGAGGAGAGAGAGAAAGCCTTTCACCCCTGGCGAGGAGGCAGCATGAGAGTGCCTGAACAGAGGTGTCTGGAAAGGGAATTTAAGGATTTCAATGCTGCCTGGAGGCCCATTTCCACTGCCTTTTCTTGGAAGTGTAGAGATGCCTACCCTCCCAACGCCACATCAGAGAATCACCCAATAGAGACCCTATCCTGGGCCCACTCACTTCTTTTCAGTCAGGATTCTTGCTGTAATCTCCAATCTTTTTATTTTACCTCTTCTCCCTCCCCTCTCCCAGCCCTTGAGACTGCAAGAAGGAGAGAAATGGACCCAAATTCCCTTAGATGACTTCCTGTCAAGGCATGTAAGACTATTAGGCACTAAACTAGTGGGTCATTGGCTCCTAGCCCCTCAGCAATAGAGCCGCTAGTGACAGGCTGGAAAGGGGGTGGGGGCAGGTTGAGGCACCTGGGGGCCTGAGGTGAGTAGACAGATCTAGGTCTCCTGGGTGATGTGAGCACAGATCCCCCACCCCAGACCTTCACTCCACCTGCACCCTCCACACCTGTCAGGACATCCCTGGACTCTCAAGTTGACACTTGTGCCCAGACAGTGCCTGACAGGCTAACAGTGAGGGTCAGGGAATGCAGGGGAGACAAGGCCTCTCTCTCATCCCCCTCTGCCCTTCAGGTCAGCACATCAGCAGTGCCTTATTCCTTCACAAACAGCTGTGGGAAGCTCTGACATCACCCCTGTGAAGGTCCCCAAGCACCTGTCAGGACTAGCTGGTTCTTCTCACTCGCCTGTCCTGGCCATGTGGGCAGGAGGAACTGAACCCTGCTGAGGCATGCCTCTGAAACCCACCTGTGGGCCTTCTATCCAGACAGTGACAAGGCATGCCTTCACCCCAGGAAGCAGGGCAAATCTGGACAGAGAGGGGCCAGGAAGACTGCTGGGATGTGGGGCATTACCCATCCCTTTACCCTGGATGCCAGGAGTGCCTGGGATTCCTGGGGAGCCAGTCCTCCCCTGGCTGAGCAGGTTAGGGAGCCTTTCACGTAAGCAACAGGAAATGACAGGGGCAAGGGTGTTGGATGCCCCTGGGGTATAGGTTTCATTTTAACCCCTGACTCACTTATCCTGGGTGCCTTGGGGAGTGAGCCAAGCTGCAGCAAGGATAGGAGGCTGGGGCACATGTCCATAGAGCCTAGTGCCAGGGGACATGCAGGAGCTTGGCACTGCAGGTGAAATAGAGGCCTCCTGGACCATCTCGAGGCCAATAAATATTGTACAGGGACTCAGGTTGCACCTGACTTTGCTTTCATTCCCCTGCAGTGGAAACTCCACAGGCCTGCTCCTGCAGGAGTCTGTACCCACCATGCCATTACCGAGACAGTGGTGCCCCACCCCATGCCACAGGTCCTCCACCGTGTGCCAGCTCAGGGAGAGCTCGGGATGGCATGAAGTGAGGGGCAAACTTCAGAGCGGCTGTTAGAGCACCGAACACAGGTGCCAGTCCGGCTCTGCCACTCTTTCCAGTGTGACCTTGGGAAAGCCACATCACTTCCACAAATTCTGGTTTCCTCACCTGTAAATGGACATATTATTAATAGCACCTACTGCAGGGGTGTCAAACTCATTTTCACCGAGGGCCACATCAGCCTCGCAGTTGCCTTCAAAGGGCCGAATGTAATTTAGGACTGTGTACGTGTAACTGCTCCTTAACAGTTAAGTGAGATCTCGGCGCTGCCACGGGGTACGAACAAGGTTCCGGGCCGGATTCAGCCTCTGGGCCTTGTGTTTGCTACCTGTGACCTACTGCTTAGAGCAATTTTGAGGATTAAATGAGTTAAATATGGTATTCCAGAGGTATTAGTGCTGTTTTAAGCTTTAATAACTTCAGAAGTATGAATGCTAAATGCTTCATCTGAATGCTTCATTATTTAAATTTGTCTATTTTTAAATTTGAGTTAAAATATTTTCTACTTCAATTTAATGTAAAAAGTTAAACCTTCAAATGATGCTTGTAAGTTTGAGGCGATTTTTCTTCCAAAAGAATTAAAGCTTAAAACTGCACGAAGATTTGAGGGACACTGTATGGAGCACACTCACCAGAGCACTAGGCATGTGGTGAGTGCTGCATGTGAAGTGCTCAGCATGGCACCTGGTTCAGAGGTGTTCAGTACCTGTTGGCCAGGGTGGTGGTGCTTGGCTCACACATCCCATCAGGAAGCTGAATGCTCTGTGCAGAGGAATGCGGCTGCCCCTCCCAAGATGGGGAGACTGAGCAACGTGAGGGGGAACTCTAACAGGGCTGGGAAGAATGGGGGCACCTCTGTGAAGATGGCATGGAAGAGGGGCTGGGAAGGTGGACTGCCCCTACTGTCCGAGGGGGCAGGCACCTGGGGAGGCACCTCCTGGAGCCACATGCCTGTACTTGCCAGCTCTGAGGAAACAGTGAAAGGTGCCAGGCAGCAGGGGCCCCACACTGGACAGGGAGGGGGAGGGTGGTGTCCCAGCCAATCGGCTTGCCTCCCAGTGTCCCATGAAAAGGCCATTCAGTTCAGGCTGTTGCTATGGCAACAAGGAGACTCATAGCCAGTGAGTGCCCGTCCTGTCCCTGTCTTGTGCAGCAAGGACACTGCCAGGGCCCTGGCCTGTTTTCCCACCCGTGGTGTAATCTGCAGCCTCCAGGGTCGGCCCTGCCAGGTAATGCCAAGGGGTGCCAACCCAAGCTGCCAGCTCACCTGAAAGGTACTGGCACTTTTCTCGAGAGTGAAACAGGGCGGGGGGCAGGGGCAATAAGCATACTCAAGGCCTCAACCCCAGTAGAGACCCTTCCTCCAGACATGGGAGCTGTAAGCCAGCTGTCAGCACTAAGAAGCAGTTTCCAGGGGTCTGTTTGTGATAACATGACCCCTCACCCACCCACCCCCAACCCCCCGGAGTTGCTGTTGGGAGTGGGAAAGTCTGTCAGGCGGCTGCCAGATTGGAACAGACAGGAAAGCAGGGATTTAGGAGCCCTCCTGGGACTCTGTGGGCCTAAAGTGTGGCTCTACCTCTAGCCCCCAGCCCTTCCCAGGGCTACTCGTTAGCTGTCCCAGAGTTGTCTGTCCCTGTCCAGGCTGTACCTTGTATGGCCCCAGCGTTTCTGCATCATCAGCGGTGCCAGGAGAGGTCGTGAGCTCTGGGCACTGCCTGCAGAATACCAGTTCGCTGGGACCTTCATGTGGGGGTGGTGGGGGTGGGGAGACACAGCCTGGGGAGGAGGCGTGAACTCTTGCCCTGGGAGGGTTATATCTGATTGGCTGCTGTGTGTCAGAGCCCAGCTCCTGAGACTTGGAGTTTCTATGACTTTGAATTATTGATGGAGGTCTCATCAATAGTGAAACAGAGCGGGACTGGACCCAGCCCCAGCCCCAGCCCCAGCCCCAGCCGCCTGTGCCTCTGCCTTCCCTCGGCCTTCACTCTCTTCCTTCTCTGTATCCAAGAAAGTTAAGCAAATGGGAGGAAAGCTTGTGGTTTCCCCCAACCCTGAATAAGGTCTTCTTAGAGTTACCTTCCCTCAAAAGGGGTGAAAGTTGTGCTGGAGGCAGGAGCACAACGGGTGAGGGAGTGTACGGGAAGGGGCCCAGGCCAGGTGGGAACAGGGTAGGCCATAAATGTGGACCGGTCTGGACTGGAAATAGCTGGCAGGGCCTTGGGAGTTTTGTTCTAGGGCCTATATGGAAGTTGCCACCTGTTGATCTACCCCTGTACCCATCCCAAGCCTTGCATGGACCGAATTTCTACTGCTCTCTGCCAAGCCCTCAACATGTGGGGCTTGGCACCAGCTCCTCTCTGCCCTCATGGGCTGAGCTGCCAGCCTGGAGCAGGCTGTGGGCTGCCCAAGCCGCTGACTGCTAATGAGTTAGGCTGTTGCCACTGCCCATTCATCAGTTCATTTCCCAGGGGCTACAGGAGAAACCTTGGTGCTCAGCGCTGAGACCAGCAGCCACCAAGGCCAGGAGATAGCCAGCCCTGACACAATTTATTATAGGCCTACAAAGGGAGGGGCCAGAGGGCAGCCTGGAAGGGGCTGGGGGAGGGGACAGTAACTGCTGTCACTGCTGGGTGCTTCCACATGTTATCTCTAATCCTCAGCCACCCTGTGAGGTCGGAATCATGGTGATGATGTCATACTCATCACCATGCTTTACAGGGGAGAAAATTGAGGCTCAGAGAGGTGAAATGACTAGGCAGGGGTATCATTTTCACCCGGGGCCACACCAGCCTCGTGGTTGCCTTCAAAGGGCCGAATGTAACTTAGGACTGTGTAAATGTAACTACTCCTTAACAGTTAAGCGAGAGCTCCACGCTGCCACCGGGTAGAAACAAGGTGGAGGGCTGGACTCGGCCCGCGGGCCTTGTGTTTGCCACCTGTGGACTCGGGCACAATCACCCAGCTAGTCAGTCACAGGGGGAGTTAAAACCCAGCCCCTGCACACACTGCTCCAAGAGTCCTAGGTGGCTCTGCCCTCCCAAACCCCAAAGCCCCCTGACGGCCCTCAGGGAAGCTGCCTGGTCCTCTGTGCTCCTGTCTCCGAAGCATCTTTGCCCTCCAGCTCCATTGAGATAAAGCCCATACTTTTAGTGCAATGAAGGGACTCTGGGGGTCCCCAAGTGAGCCTCAATTTTACGGGGAGCAGTGAATCAAGGTAAAGTGTAAAGAGCACTGTGCTGGAATCAGAAACACCTGGATTCCAATCCTGGCTCTGCTAGTGTGTGACCTTGGGCAGATCAGTGTCACTTTCCCCATCTACACACCGTGGAGTTTAAAGTGGAAAAAATTGTACTTGAACAATAAAAAATTTTAAAGTTTTTTTAAAAAGGATAACCTGTTAGGGCCCTCAAAACTCAAAATCCAGGCATTTTGTGTTCTTTCTCCAAATCTACCCCAGCTGTACGGACTTGGGACAGATACCCGGAGTTCGTCCTGCAATGCAGGATTTTAGCCTCTAGGGGGCCCCCATCACACGTTATTATCACTATAAGTAGTGGGAGGGAGGTGCGGGGGGGAGTTGGTTGGTAGGGAACTCCTGGAAGGCCACTGTGCCCTAACCTGACTTAGAAGACCCAGCTCAGTGAAGAGGGTGGGCTCTACCACACAGGGATGCCCCCACCACAGCAGGAGGCTGTCCACAGAAGAGCTCTGGGATGGCGTCCAGAGACCAAAGTCAAGCCCCCTCTCTGCCACATGCTCACCAACCTTCACCTCCCCCCAGCTCCCATCACTTCCTCTCATGAGCCTCCTTTTCCTCACCAGGAATCTGACCAAATAATCCTCAGGTCATTCCAGTTCAGATTGTTTTGATTCCGAAAAGACTTCTCCTCGTCCCATAAAGTCAGAAGAGAGGGAAATGGTCTTAACTCTCGAACTGTCCCGTGTTCTCAGTCCAGAGGGTGAGGCAGTGACATCCCTCCTCCTGGGGACTTTCTGTAGAGACTGAGGGGAGGGAGCCGACTGGGTCTGGGCTGGAATACCAGGTGTGGCTTGGGGGGCTACAGTGGGGGACAGGCCCTACTCCCGCGTTTTGGTTTTGGATGGGATCACTCATAGAGGCTGGGGTGTGCTGAGACTGATTGCCCTGTGTGGTTTATAAAAGCTGTCACTTATATGCTCTCACTGAGGTGTGAGTGCATGGGTGCATGCAGACCTGCATGCACACGTATGTACGTGCATGCCTAGGCATGTTTCTCAGTGGCAGGCCAGCCTCTTCTGGAAATAGACTATGCGGTCCCTGAGTGAGATCTAAGGTTCTGGCTGGCTGGGGATGGAGAGCAGGTACAGTCGGAGCCTGACACCTGGCAGGGCCCTCTGACAACTGCTTTCCTTGTCTTTCAGCCCATGAGGCTCCCAGTCCCCACTGAGTGCAACCCTGAAGGATGTCCCAGCTCTCCTCCACTCTGAAGCGCTACACAGAATCGGCCCGCTACACAGATGCCCCTTACGCCAAATCAGGCTATGGCACCTACACTCCCTCTTCCTACAGGGCCAACCTGGCTGCCTCCTTCCTGGAGAAGGAGAAGCTTGGTTTCAAACCAGGGCCACCAACCAGCTTCCTCACCCGTCCCAGTACCTATGGCCCTTCCTCCATCCTGGACTATGACAGGAGCCGCCCCCTGCTGAGACCAGACATCATCGGGGGTGGTAAGAAAGCTGAGAGCCAGACTCGGAGCACTGACCGGCCTTCGGGGAGTGGACTCAGCGGGGGCAGTGGGTTCCCTTATGGAGTAACCAACAGCTCCCTCAGCTACCTGCCCATGAATTCCTGCAACCAGGGGATAACTCTGACCCAGAAGAAGTCGAACAGTCAGTTAGACCTGGCCAGGGATTTCTCCAGCCTGCGGACCTCAGATAGCTACCGGATAGACCCTGGGAACCTGGGCCGCAGCCCCATGCTGGCCCGCACACGCAAGGAGCTGTGTGCCCTGCAGGGGCTCTACCAGGCAGCCAGCCGCTCCGAGTACCTCTCTGACTACCTGGAGAACTATGGTCGAAAGGGCAGCACACCTCAGGCCCCTCCCTCACGAGCCCCTGAAGTCCTCAGCCCCACCTACCGACCCAGTGGCCGTTCTGCTTTATGGGAGAAGGGTAAAGGCCAGACCCCTGGGCCCAGCCGCCCCAGCTCCCCAGGGCGAGACATCATGGTGAGTTTGCCCTTTGGGGACCCGGTGATGGGCTGGGGAGGCAGCCACTGACATAGAAGAACCAAGTTGAAGGAAGGATTCCCAACTCTACTGATGATCAAAGGCAAAAGTTTTCTTCTCAAACCTCATGGCAGCTACAGAAAGTCATCTAGGCATGTCTGACACCCTGATGGCTCGCTGCCCTGCTCAGAGGCTTTCCCACTCTCCCCAGGAAACCCACTTCAGGACCTGTGCACCTGATGATGGTACAGCAGTGCTCCCAGAAATGCTCAGCCACCCCCCTATACACTGCCATTCTTGCCCTCTACTTTTCCACCCAACATGCCAGGGTCCCATGCAGGCCCTGCCCCATCCTGGACGGGACACTGAGGCCCCAAGACCACCAGTGTTCCCTCTGGTAAGCGAGGTCTCCGTGCTCTGGTTGCATCTCTTCTCTTGCTCAGGCTGTCGTTTCCCAGCCTGGAGACCAGGCTTAGCATTTGGGCCTAGTCACTGGAGAAGAGGGACTCTCCTCTCACTGACACTGGCTGGCTCAGGACTGGGCTCCCTGGACAGCAGTCCTGATCATGTCGTTGGAGAAATTTTTGTCTAGGGCTTTAGAAAACCTGATACCTCTATATCCCAGTCCTATCTGGGCTGGAATGAGGGAAGAGGCTCTGCTGGAGACTGAGCACGGACTGGCATGCTCTCGGTCACATCTAATCTCCGAACACACCGTTCTTGGGGCACAGACTACGTTCTGTCTTTTCTCTAGTTTTCGGTAGCCCATTAGGTGGCAAGTGCTCTGAGAATGAGAAAAAAATGATGTCTCTAGACCCCTCACTATGTGCCTAGAGCAGCACAGAACTCAGCTGGCCTGCTGACGGCATGTATGGATGGTGAGTGGACAGATTAGTGGGTGGATGGATGGCGGCCTGGCTGGCTGGATGGACGGATGGATGGATGGATGGATGGACGGATGGATGAGTAAGCAGATCGACAGGGTAGCATATGGGCAGAAGAGTTAGATGTTTTGTCTCCTTTATGCACACTTCCCCTACTCCTAGGACATGTGCCTTTTTTCAATATTAGCTGCCTCACAACGAGCAGTGTTGCTTAGTGGGTTTGTCCAGATAAACAGAGCAGCAGTGAGTGATAGGGGCGGGCCTTGGGTCACAGATCTTGAAGCCTGGAATAACTGAAGGTCTTGAGAGGATAACTTTGCTAACATTACCTAGAGAGTCTCAGCCTTGGCAGGCCGTCTGTGAGGTGCCATGGGAGATACAGAAGCCCGTGACTGCCAGAACATTCAGACCCTGACAGGGCAGCGTTGGCTATATTGGAGGGCTAGCGTAGAGGAGGAATGGGAAACCACAGAGCTGGCCTGGGAGATAAGACATATGTGATCTCAGAGGAATGTGTGCTTGGGTGGGAGCATGATTCACTTGGGCATGTCTGATGTTGCTCATCTTGGAGGTAATTAGAAAGCAGCTCTCAGTGGAGGGGCTTAGGTCCTAGAGGTGTCTGAGAGGCATCCCCCAGCTCTGCTCAAAAGAGAAGGGTTCTCTGTGGTGTACAGTGTTCTTCAAAGTGGGCTCTGCAGGCTTCCTACATCAGAACTGCCTGCAGGGCTTAAGTCAGGAGCCTGGGCTCCACTCAGATCCCCTGAATCAGACTCTCTAGGGATAGTGCCTGGGAATCTACCTTTTTCACAAGCTCTTCAGGTCATCTTTAAGTACCCTGAGGCTAGCTAGCACTGGCTGGGTAGCTTAGTTGGTTGGAGCATCATCCTGATACACCGAGATTTCAGGTTTGATCCCTGGTCAGGGCATATGGGTGTTTCTCTTTCTCCTTCCCTTTCCCTAAAATCAATTTTAAAAAATTAAGTACCCCGAGGCTTGAAAACATCCATTTCACAGATAAAGTACAAACCTCCCTGCTTTCCTCGGGTGTGTCAGACTCCACTGGCACTCTACCTCCTTCCCATACAGACATATCCCAAACTTCCCTGGAGTCTGCTGCCCTCCACCCCATCCAAAGCAGGCACCTGGCCCCACCCTTCACCCCCACAGCCAGGGTGAAGGGAATTTTGAGAGAGGACCTCAAGGGAGTGGCAAATTGCCCTGGGGCACTCTTAGCCACCCTAACAGCTCTCTTCCCTTCCAGAAACAACTCACAACACAACTTAAGTAATGCCAATAATGCTGTACTACTCAGTGTTCCACTCTGAGCTCAAGCTCAAAAGGATATTGTCAACCAGGAAAGGCCCCAGGGGGTCAGTGATGTAAGGCCCTGACTTAGGTGCATCCCTTCCCCTCACCACTCTCATTCTCGCTTTCTGAAGCTGAGTGCATTTGCTGAGATGAGAGCAACCCTGCTCATGGCGTCTGGACCACTTCCTTCTAAAACCCACTCATTTTTCACACTGCATTTAGGGATCTTACCTTATTCATTTACAGGTGCTCAGCTTATTAATACTGCAACCTCAGACAAGTTCCTTAGCTTCTGAACCTGTTTCCTCTGTGAAACAGGTGACCAGAGGTCCCACTTCCTAGATTATCATGAGGAATCAAAGGTCATTTGTGAGAGGGCCTGGCACGTGGCAGGTGTTCTGTGAGTGTTCACCCTCCTTACACCCTTCCAGGAGGCAAGAGACGTGTGAGTCTGGTCCCTGCCCTCAGTGCGGTCACACTTAACTTGGGGGAATCCATCCTGAAAATAACCTCAATAGGAGGCAGGCCTAACTGTTTTCAAGTGGCACAGGTGGTAGGAAAGGGAGAGGTCTTCCGGGGCTGGGGGGGGCTCTGACTGCTGGAAGGAAGTGTGCCTCTTTACCTCGGACACTTCTCATCTAAACTCTATTTCCTCACCCATTAAAGGGAAGCAAGAATGCACATGGAGGACCTGAAGCCAGGGCAGTGCTGTGGGACGTTTCCTGTACACTTAGGGGGAAAGGCGAGAGGAGAGGGGCATTTGACAGCTGCTGAGAGTAGGAAGGGTAGCAGCCCTGGGAGGAACAGACGTGAGAAAGTGCATCCTATCGCAGAATCCAGCCTGACCTGACTCCTCTGGGGCCCGGGGGCAGCTGACTTGAACTACAGCTGGCATTCATGTAGGAAGGTCAGCAGCAGGCCCCACCCAGGATAGACAGTTGTAACCAGACTCATTTGCCTCACTCAAACAACAGTCAACATGAACTTGGACTATCACAGACTCAACTAAGCACAGTAAAGAACTGGTGAAGGGGAGATGGGAATTCTGAGTAACCCTCCATGCTTGCAGAAGCCCAAGAAAATGCCAGTCCACAGGAGTGCGGCTCAGCCTGGGATAATGAGGGCTGCCCCAGGCTCTCCCTTCTGTTTAAATGCAGGCTGCAGGCATGTTAGAGAGGAAGGATGTGATGGTTCAAAACTGGTATTAAAAAAAAAAGTTTTCACTACTCCCAGTGGGGACTCCAAGCCAGGTGGGTTGGCCCTGCAAAGAACCAGGAGCCCAAGTACTCAACCTGGTAATGTCCCCCGCCACCCCGCCTCTTCTGTTCCCTGGGCCTCAGGACAAGCTGTTCCCGAGGAGCCCTGCCAGGGCTGTGCTTTAACCCCTACAATCCATCCTAATCCCCCTCCCCTCCACTCCCTCCAGCTGCTCCCTCCCCAGCCTTGGCATTCTGCCTGCCGGCCTCAGCCCTGCCTTCTCCTGGCCTTGCCCAGGCTATCTTTCCTATCCCCAAGAGCTGGGGGTTAGCCTGGGCCCTCCAGAGCAGTCACCAGGCCAGCCACCTGCTGTTTAGATGCAGAGCCAGGGACTGAGGCTCAGAGGCTGGCCCAGCCTCTTCTCCCCGTGCAGTCTCTTCCACACCCTTGCCCTCTGCTCCGGGACTTGCTGCTAGGAGCAGAAGGTCTGAACCCTCAAGTACCTGGGTCCTATTTGCCCCAGGGGCTGCTGACTCATTTCTTGAAGCTCTGGGTTCCAGCTGTTCAGTGACAGAAAGATTATATTGTATAAACTGAAGTCATGTGATTTTTCTCTTGAGTGAGACTTTGGACTTTGGACTTGACTGCTGCCACCCAGTGAAGGGGAAGTACTCCAAAGACACAAGTTAAGGATGACAAGGGCTGCCCTAGGGCTCCTGGGTGAGAAGTGAGGCCCTTCTCTCCCATCCCTTTCCTTCTCACTGTTGACTCAGACACGGTGAACTGCATCCCTGCTGTCTGGTGTATCCAGCTTGGCTGCCTGAGACCCTGGGGCCTGTCCTCACCCAGTCAGCTGCATTGAGGAGGCTGAAGTTGCTGAGGATTTGAATCTGTGTTGACGGCAGGGAAAGGTCACTCAGAGGAGATCTTAAGCCAGAGGGGGACCCGTGGCCAAGACCAGCACCAGCTGCTGAGAAAGAAAGGGCAGTCAGTTTGTGGTTTGTCATTAGAGTCAGCGAGACACTGATGCCTCCATTCCTTGAAGAGCGTCTGTGGGCTGTGACCTGGCCAGTGGCCTTGGTACTGCCTTACCCAGACTCAGTTTCTCAATTAGGACCCACACCATCCTTCCTGCTTCTCCCTCTACCCCCTCCCCAGGATGTCTTCGTGAGTTATGTGGTGCCAGGGTGGGGTTCAGCAATGCAGAAGTTAATCCAAGCCTGGCAAAATGTTCTCTGCCCCTGGAGGAGCCACTCTACTGACTACTGGCTATAGAAACGAACATCATGTTCAGGGCTGAGCCGTACGTGAGGCCCCCTGCACCCTCTTCCCTCAGTGGATACATAAAACTATGAGTTTTAGGCCAAATGCACCAGTGAGGGAGTGCCTGGTGGATACTGCATCCTGCACATCCTAATTCAACATGCAAACTCACCCCACCCTTTGAGGTTCAGTGGGACTTCCATGATGCCATGCTGAGTCTGGTCTGGCCCCTTTCAGAAATGAGATCAACACCATTTATTAAGAACCCACAACCCTGTCCCTTCAGGAGTTTCAGTGTGATGGCACAATCAACACACAATCTAAGACCATTTACAGAAGTCTTAGAGACACATAAAACAAGGCCAAATACATTAGGATAAATTGATACAGTGTGAACTGAATGCTAGCAAACTGAGGGTATGTTGTAGTGGGGTGTTGAAAGCTAGGCGGAGTTAATTAGAGAAGGTTTTGTAGAAAACAAAGCCTTCTCTAATTTATAAGGTGGCAATTAACAGACACCAGGAAGGGCATGCTGAAATCTTCTCGTAGTTGTTAAAAGCATGAGTTTTGCTGTAGGACAGGCCTAGGTTCAAAGCCCCACACTGTCATCTATTAGCTTTGCAGCCCTGGCAAGTCATTTGAACTATCAGGGCTTAAGGTTCTTCATCTGTAAAACAGAGGTAATAGTCACTGCGCCATTGTCAATATGGAAATTAACTGGAATAATTTATCTACAGCACTTAGCCAGTGCCTGGCATTAAGTCCTTAATCAGTGGCAGGCTTGTTTCTAAGTGAGAGGAAGCAAACGCTAAATCAGAGAAGGAAGAGCAGGCTGGCTGGCAGCAGGGATCAGGAGAGAGGATGGGGAGCGTGAAAGGAGCCTACGGATGGTCTGCAGACAGGCTACCTAGGGTTTCTGGGCTGAATGC
The DNA here is from genome assembly GCA_007922815.1 of Macrotus californicus. Taxonomy (NCBI): domain Eukaryota; kingdom Metazoa; phylum Chordata; class Mammalia; order Chiroptera; family Phyllostomidae; genus Macrotus; species Macrotus californicus. Next base: position 49,635 of record VMDR010002827.1, read on the forward strand.
GAGAGTCGGGCGCTCTGGACATTTCAGAGCAGAAGAGTGATGTGATCGAATGCGAGCATTGTTTCAGACGTGCAGGGCTGTGGTTAGAAAGACGGGCGTGTGAAGAAAAAGCTGTTGTGTTTTGTCCAGGGTCCAGGTTTGGTCACGGGCGAGGACAGTGACTGTGGGAATCACCCTTCCTAACATTAGCACCCTCTCTCATCGCCAAGCAGAAGGCCCTGAAGCTCCTGCCTCCTGCCCACCCCTCCCACCACCACTGCTGGAACACATGCAGGAAACCACCTCTGCTCCCCTTCATTAGCATGAAATTGCAGTTTTGTGCGTGGCCTAGGGCACAGCCATACGTATGTCCTGAACGCATCCCCATGACTAGAATCGTGTGCAGAGCGAGCTTCCTGGTGGGGATGAGCATGTGGACAGGAACAGAAGGAGGCTACAGACAAGTAACAGCACACACTGCCGCCTCTCAGAGTATTTTTTAAATGCTAAAAATATTGGCTAAAAATAGCAAACTCCCAGGCAAGATACTTTCTCTAGGCAGGTTCTGGGTGGGTCCCTGATAGGTGAGAGGAGTGGAACGCAAACAAAACACAGAGACCCATGGTCCCCAGGCACTACTGCCCTGAGGGTCAGACTTGTACCACCGCCTCCACGCCAGGGGGACACCATTTCCCCACACTGAGCTACTTCATCCCCGTCTCCAGAAAACAAATGGAAAGTTGAGATTCTGTGAGACAGAACTGAGTAATTGGGTAGAAGAGGCCAGAAAAGGTTCTTACATGGGGCCAAAAAGGGATAGTGACCTACTGGACCTTATAAAATGTGAGCATTGCCCCTCTCGATAATGGGCCAAATTAGGACTGGAGTGAGGGGGGGCGCTCAGTCAGAAGCCTGGAAAGTCTGTCTCTGACCTGGGATCATGGGCCCTTGCAGACCTTGCGGATGATGGGTCCCAGAGGGCCTGAGCGTCCCGCCCCCTGCCCCCGATGCTGTACAAAACCGTGTGGAAGGGCTTTTCCCCCTAAGAGACTACAGAGCTTTCATCCGGCTGCCAAAACGCTCCGCAGCGCCCCCTCCCCGACAAAAGCTTTCGTTGTGTGTGCTGCCTTAGCGGGAGAAGCTCACCCGGCTGACACTCGGTCTTGGGGACGTGTCCTCTACGGGTGTCAAAGACAATTTTCCCGAGGCCGGTCCAGGGCTCCTTGCTCCCGTCCTGCCCTCACCCAAGGCTTGCAGGTCTCTGCCACGGGCTGGGGACGGCCCGGGCCCAGGCCAGACCCGTGGGAGGCCCGGCTGGAGGATGGGCTGGAGTCGGCTGGGTGGAGAAGGGGGCGGGGCTGGCTTCGCCCGGGTGCTGACGTCACAGGGCCCGAGGCACCTGCGGGGCTGCCAGTCGGCCGGGCCACAAGAGCGGGGTGCCAGGGCGGTTGGCGGCGCGCGCGCGGGAGGTTGAGGCGGCGGAGCGTGCGGTTGGCCCACCGTAGCGGTTATCGACGGGCGCCGCGAACGGTGTCCTGTGGGCCCCGCCGGCCTTAGCGTCGGGACTGTGGGACCGCGCGGTACACCCCCGCGCCCCTTTCGCCTACGTTAGGCGTGGGGCGGAGCCCGCCGTTCGCCCCCCAGCATGCGCACCTCGTACACGGTGACCCTGCCCGAGGACCCCCCCGCCGCCCCCTTTCCCACCCTCGCCAAGGAGCTGCGGCCTCGCTCCCCGCTCTCCCCTTCCCTGCTGATCTCCACCTTCGTGGGGCTCCTGCTCAACAAAGCTAAGGTACGCGGAGCCCCTTTCTGGGACCCCCATGCGGAGGGACTGGGGTTCCGCCTACGCCCTGGGACGTCCACCTCTCCGCGCGCCTGAGCCGGCCGCGCGCTCATTGCCGGGGCACGGATTCTTCCCAGCCCCCACCGCTCCTTTCCCAGGGTCCTGGCAAGGAATGCCCCCACCCCAGGTGATTTCACGCTTACTCGCAGTCTCCTCCCCTCCTTGAGGTCTCGGTCCCTGAGTCCCCCGAGTCTTCCTCCTCCTCCCCCGCCCCCATAACTCCCAGCACCAGGTTGTACTTGGGCTCTTAATTCCTGGCACCTATCGGGATAGGTGCAAGAAAGGATAACCTTGACTAGTCCTCTGCGTGTGAGGGAACAGGCAGCACGCTAGACTCTGCGGGTCTGACTGCTGTAAGGCCAAAACCCCACACGAAAGGCTGATCAGAAAGGGGCAGCTTCCCTCGTCCCCACCGATCCCAAAGGGCGCCCTCCCGAAGGGTTGGTGACAGGGATCCTTTGACTCTGGGAAGGGCAGACGGCTTGCAGACCAGCGAAAACGGGCAAGTTCTTTCCAGCCTACCCAAGTCCGCTCTGTGGGCGCCTCATATGAAGTAGCCGACGTAGAGCGCGGCTGTGGCTAATGGTGGGCGCTGCCCACGTAGGGAAGGAAGAGGGGGCCAGAGTTGACAGTTCTTATGTAACAGGCACCAGCTCCCGTGTTGGCAGTGCATGCACCGCCCGTGCCAGGGTCACACCAGGCTCCTCAGCTGCAGCCAGGACTCATGGCTGACCCTCATGGCACAGGTGAAGTAAGCAGGAAAGCCGTTTACTGGGGTTGTGAGTGTGGAGACACAAACCCCAAGCAGCCTTTCTTTTATCGCCGTATACCCAGGTGTTTCCTCTGCATTAACTCATGAATCCCGAGCCCCCTGCTCCTTCACTGGAAGGTGAATCAGATCTGTTTATTTTTTACTGTGAGTGGCATCCAATTAGGTTTGCTGATGGCTGGTATTAAGGAAGTTCCCGACCCAAACTTTCTCTGCTGTTTACATATGAGCCCCAGCAGACCAGCCAGAGTCATTTCCTTCTCTCCTGGTGAGAGGCGGACTGTGCAGGGTCTTTCCCAGTTTCTGTTCTAGTCTCTCCCCGTCAGCCCTGAGGTAGGATTGTTTTCCCAGCAAGAAAGGTCACTCCCAGGACATTTCGTTCCTGTCTGGAATGGAAAGTGCTGACTTTCCCTGAAGCTCCTGATTGCCTATTCATGGCAGAAAAATATCTGGGCTGAGCATGCCATAGCCCTGCTGTCCCCTCCACTCCCAACCCTTGACTCCCGTTATCCAACTACCTTCTATGTAGAGTGCTTAGAAATTCACATGTGGTTTTGAGCTCAGGAAATTTTAGGCAAAGGCATGACCCACCCCCACACACACCTCTCTCCAAAAAAACTAAGGGTCCTAGCAATGCCTTAAAGGAACAACTCCCCACCCACCCAGCCGTTCGTGTGGTTAGATCCTCAAGAAGAGTAACTGTCGGAGTTAAAGTGTCAACACCATGGAACGCCCCACCTCCACTGGTGCCGAGTGACTACTTTCTCAGCTGAGGGTCCACACTGGTGGACATTGAGAGGGTCCACACTGGTGGACATTGACATGGTCACCAGTGGTAGAACATTTTGCTTCTACAGCCTGTTCAGACAGATGTCTGAGGCACAGGGGGTAAGAATTAATGATGCACTGCCAAAAATGTGTAGAGTGGGTATTCTGTTGTGGGCAGGTTCTAACGTTTAGTTCCGAATGTGCAATGCAGAAACTTCTGCAATGTTTTTATTGGGCCCCAGGGGAGTCCTTCTCTAGGTCTTCCTGAAAATGCTGATAAGGTCTTTGTCCAGGGTGTTCTTTCTGTTGTGGCCCTCTTACTGGAACATCAGAGTTTAGACTGTCAGAAACGTAAGATTCAGATTTTGTGCTTGGGTCCATATACGGCTAGTCTTGGCAGAGTTCTTCCAGGATGCTTCTACCCCACCTGCTGCCAACAGGTTTTTCTCTCTAGCTGCCAGTGGAAACCAGGTCTCTTCTGGAGATATTTCGTTCCCTAACTGTTAGTGTTAGACCTGATAATTGGCGAAGAGAGGTCCTCTTACTTGTGGGATCAGCATGTCAACTCCTGGGAAGAGCCCTCCTTTGGCCTACCTCTCTCCTCCCCTCCTCCTGGAGCTGACGGCCTTCTGGGCTTTGAGCTGTCAGCACGAGGCATGACTAATTGTAGCTAAGTTATTTCAGGCTCCTGTTCTGATCAGGGTTGAGCTGGTTGAGCATGTCCCAGCCAGTGTTGCTCCAGAATTGCTTGCTCCTAGGCCCCCTCTCTGAAAGGGGGTGGCAGGTTCATCTGTAGACTGCTTCTCTAAGACTTTGAGCCTGAGGTCTTCTCATTCCTTGGAGGCAGGGGCAGAATTAGCCACTGACCTGGACAAACCATGCTCAGAGTCTGCCCCTAGCACCTGTTTTCTCTCCAGCCCCCTCACCAGCCTCCACAGTCAGGACAAAAGCAAGAGTGGCACCTCTAGTCAGCTGCTTGCCTCTCTGCTGGCCAGAATCTGCCATGACAAGGACTCCCAGCCAGTGGCCAGTCGGGATGTTGAAACCTGAGCCAGGCGGGAAGACTCTCCCAGGCTTTAATCAGCCCTAAGGACCTGAGCTTACTTGGAAAGAATTCCACCTGTCTCTGGCCATTCATAATAGCAGGCTGACTTGAGGTTCCCACCCACCTCACCCCTGCCACCCTTGCTGAAGATCTAAACTCAGTTAAGATGTTGTGTCATTGAACTTTTCAAGACTTCCATGAAGTGCTGATTATGACAGCTGCTTTACATATTGGACATCTAAAGGTACAAGTATTTGAGATAGTGTCTGGATTTGGGACCTGACATTTCTTGTAGCCAGGAATCAAATACGTTCCCGAGTATATGAAGCTCCAGTCTCCAATATGGCAGAGAACAAAGAGTAACATGAAGATGGGGGGAAAGACAGAGTCAATAAAACAAGGTCTTGAGGACTGTTTTTGGTGTGGGTTGAAAATGACAGGTGTTCCTCAATCCTCCTTCCTACAAGGTTTGTAGACTGAAGTTGAAGAGAGTGTAATACGTGTGGCCAGATGCTCATGGCTCCAACTGGCAGAGTTACATGAGAGAGCCTAGCGCAGGCCTCTCTGCCTTTAATCTCATATGCCCTGTGTTTTTTGCTTACAGAATTCTAAGAGTACCCAGGGTCTGGCTGGTCTTCGAAACCTTGGGAACACGGTGAGTTCTTCCCAGCCTACTTCTTTCCTGGGGCTGTCCCCTACTCTCTCACCTGGGACAATCTAACCAGAGTTCTCTCAAGGCTCCAGCAGGGGACACTGCTAAAGGAAAGTTGCCCTTATAAATGTCAGCCTAACTACTTTCCTGGATCTTTCTCCTCAAGAATATCTGTCACTTCCCACCCACTTCTATCCGGCTCACCCACACCCTTTTATACACCTCTATAGTCAATAACTAATTATGTCACCTGTGCCAGCAGTGGAAATTTGCCTCACTTCCACCCCTTTCACTTACAAGGAAAGGAACTTGAGGCAGAGGGAGGGTTCATTTCTAGGGTAGATGAATCTGAGGGCCTTTGGTGCTAAGTAAGTAGAGATGCCAGACAAAGTGTGTCTTCCCCTACTGATCGTCTACATCACATCTTGCAGTGCTTCATGAACTCCATTCTGCAGTGCTTGAGCAACACCCGGGAGCTGAGAGATTATTGCCTCCAGAGGCTCTATTTGCGGGATCTCAGCCACAGCAGCAATGCACACACAGCCCTCATGGAAGGTAAGGAACCCATCCATGCACATAGTCCTCCGTCCCCTCTGGATACTTTTTCCAGTCTCGTGTTTCTGTACTGGCAGTTGTATTTCATATGTACCTCTCCTATTGTTCCTTTTTTGGCTACTCTTTATTGGGATTCTAGTTTCTGAGTTGTTTATAGAAAATGTCTCACCTGTCCTCTACCCTCTACCCTCTCCTTGTAATAGAGTTTGCAAAACTAATCCAGACCATATGGACTTCATGTCTCAATGACGTGGTGAGCCCATCTGAGTTCAAGACCCAGATCCAGAGATACGCACCGCGCTTTGTCGGCTATAAGTAAGGGCCTTCCAGACGTGCTCCCCAGGGTGGGTGTCAGCAACAGCAGCTTTTTGGGACAAGAGAGATGGCTCACTCCCTTTTCTTTGGGTTCAGTCAGCAGGACGCTCAAGAGTTTCTTCGCTTTCTCCTGGATGGGCTCCACAGTGCTGTAAACCGAGTAACAGTGAGGCCCAAGTCCACCCCTGAGAACCTCGATCATCTTCCGTGAGTAAGAGGAGACACCTGTGGGAAGCAAAGCCTTATGGACTTGAGTTTTGTTTATACTTATGTCTTCGTGGGTAACTATTTGAGGGAAATTTTGAATGTTAAGGACTTAGGTTGATAGACCTGAGACTTAGCATGGTTTGCACTCCGACACAATTGTCCTCCTCTCTCTGGTTCCTAGTGACGAGGAGAAAGGGCGACAGATGTGGAGGAAATATCTAGAACGGGAAGACAGTCGGATTGGGGGTAAGTGCATGAAGAGGGGAATGCCTGCTTTTTCTGTTCAGTGCTTTTGCCTGAGCAGAGCATGACAAACCCTAAGAATTGTTCTCGCAGATGGTCCCCTTTCTGCCCAGTGCCACACAAACCGAGGCAGGAGCAGTGAGAAACGACATGAGCAGACGGCCATGTGCTCACTTCCCCGTGTTTGAATACTGTGTGTCTCCCCTCCCCAGATCTCTTTGTCGGGCAACTGAAGAGCTCCCTGACGTGTACTGATTGCGGTTACTGTTCTACCGTCTTTGATCCCTTCTGGGACCTCTCATTGCCCATTGCTAAGGTATGCACCCCTGTGGCCCCAGTTCTGAAACTCCTACTCTTATCCTTTGGTGTTGTTGACCTCTGACCTTTACTTTTTTTCTCTCCCAGCGAGGTTATCCTGAGGTGACTTTAATGGACTGCTTGAGGCTCTTCACCAAAGAGGATGTGCTCGATGGTGATGAAAAGCCTGTAAGTCACCCTTTGTGACGGCAGTTTCCCAGATTGCTCTCTGGAAAGATGCTGCCGCCGTACATCTAGCCCAGGAGTTCCTGGATGCACACAGTCCTCTCCAGTTCTGTTTATCATGTCTTTCAGACATGCTGTCGCTGCCGAGCCAGAAAACGGTGTATAAAGAAGTTCTCCATCCAGAGGTTCCCAAAGATCTTAGTGCTGCGTATCCTTAAGACCCATCCAGGTGGAGACTTGACCTTAGAGAGAGCCTGGTGACAAGGGGCCAACGTGAAGGCCAACACAGTAGGAAAAAAGGGGACTTGATAGCTTTTCTTTTCTCGTTTGCTCTTCTGTTACCTGAGGGGTGCCGGCCCTCTTAGTACCCAGTTTCCTTTATTTTGAGTCTGTTCTCACCACCCTGTCTGTCCTTGACGCACGTCAATACCAGATCTGAAGCGGTTCTCAGAATCCAGGATACGAACCAGCAAGCTCACAACGTTTGTGAGTTTCCCACTAAGAGACCTGGACTTGAGAGAACTTGCTTCAGAAAACACCAGTGAGTGTTTTTCAGCAGGAGGGAAAAACAAGGCAGCAGTATCTAAGACAGAGATGGGCAGCCAAAAGGAAGAGGGAAGCTGCTAGACAGTGAGTTTTGAAAACTGGGAATAGAGGCAGGAGAGGGAGGGAGTGACTCAGGAGCTTGAAATCCTGTCCCCCTCAGATCACGCTGCTTACAACCTGTATGCCGTGTCCAATCACTCCGGAACCACCATGGGCGGCCACTATACAGCCTACTGCCGGAGCCCGGTGACAGGCGAATGGCACACGTTCAATGACTCCAGGTGAGACAAACATTGCAGACAGGCCACCTGTACCTCACCCATCTGTAGGGCTTCCGCCTTGACTAGACAGAAAAGCTCAGAGCCACGAAGCCATGTAACACTAAGTCTGCTGCCCATTTGAAAACAACAAAAGTGGCTGGCCCTGAGTATACACTAGAAATTAGAGATGGACCCTCACACTCCCTCAGCCACTCAGCTCTGTCCTGACAGCCTCCTGACCAGGGCTCTGACTTCCCCTGCTCTCCCCACAGTGTCACATCCATGTTCTCCAGCCAAGTGCGCACCAGCGACGCCTACTTGCTCTTCTATGAATTGGCCAGTCCACCCTGCCGTATGTAGCAGCAAGGAGCTACATCCCTTTTACCTTTCCTCGTGGTGGTGGCCCCACACCCTAAGTTTTTTTAAAACAAAAAAAAAACCCTGACAAATAAGAGAAAAATAAAGTGAACTAAAGCTGCCAAGCAGGAGTTGCTACAGCCTGGTCAGGGTCTGGAGCTGAGAGCCAGGTGCTCCTGAGCTATGCCCAGCGGGGGAAGACCAACAGGACATGGAGACCAGAGCCAGCACAGCACCTCCTTGGCTTCTCTTGTTTGCCTTTTTACACTTTTGGTTGTTCCTGAGTGTAATAAACCACAACCGTGTATGGGGAGACCCTCCTGAGAAGATAGCGCCCTCTGGAGCCTGCTGGGAGAATCACTGCCTGGAAAAGCCACGCCTGAGCCTGGTACCCATCTTCACTTGGACCTTGCTCACTGGTCCAGAAGCAAGAAAAACACCCATGAGCCAAGAGCCCTCTTAACGCTGCTAACTCCAGGGGGACAGACCAGGGGACATCTTTGAAAAAAGCCCAGTTTTTTACAATTACCCTAACTTTTTCAGACTGGAAACGCTCTCCTTCACACCTCTTCACAGCTGGGATGTTGTGCAAGTCAGTTTTGTTTGTTTTTGTTTTTTAATTCTTCAAATACAACTTTTCTAATGCTAGCCCCCAGTGGTGCTAGGTAGGTGTTGTCCAGGCCCCAGGTACAGCCACAGTACACCTGGAATCTAACAAGTTTTGGGGTTTTTTTGTTTGTTTTTAGGGATTTTTTAAAATGTTTTGGAATATATCTAGTTGCCTCTAAAAATTGTGCCTTATAGCATTTGGGAACCAGGGGGTAACTGTCCTTCCCTGAAACACCCCTCAGCCACTCCCCTTTCCCTCATGCCATGTTCAAACTAGCTGGGGGAGAGAGGGGCCATGCCCTTAGCTCCTGGCTTGTTTGCATTGCAGTGAGATGGAAAACACAGTAGGTACAAGGATATTTCTTATGATAATAGTGTGTCACCTTCTCCCTGCCCACTTCCTCTGACCCACACCTGGTCTGCTCCCCCGCTGCTTGAAGGACAACACAAGCCCCTTATCCCGGAGCCTCTCTCACCTTTAATTTATTCCCTCATAACATGCTTTTCTCCCTGACCTTCCTGCCCCACCCCTGCCTTCTCAGAGCCTCCTGGACCAAGTTTCTCAGGGATGCCCATGACACCCCTCAGCTCCCCTGGCATCAGTCTTCAGTCCTGCCCTCAGGGCTGGAGCTTGAGTGTTCTAAGACATCTTGCCTCAGCCCTGTGACTCTTCCCCACGGGTATGATCTTGCCCTGAGCGGTTGGGCAAACTGCTTTGCTGTCCCAGGGAGTAAAGCTGTTCGGCACCAAGGCAAGGAGCTCTGAGCGTGGAGCTGGCCTGGCTTGTGCCCCCCAGAATCTGGAGCTTTCTGGTGCTCCCAGGAGGAGGCATCAGAGAAAGACACCCCGAGTTTAACTGTCCTGACACCGTTCTCCAGGGAAGACCTATGACCCTTAGCCAAAGGGCTGGCGTACACTTGTTTACTGTGTAAGCAAGAACAGAAGAACATCGAATGTACAGTGGAACCTTGTACAGAATAAACAACAGCTTTGAGAAACACACTGGCGCTGATGGGGTCCTCATTTGGGCAGGGCTGTCGAAGAGGCCAGGAAGAGGAGCTGGCCTATGAGCGCCCAGACACTTCACTGCTTCAGTCAGATTGTAAAAAAATTGCAAGTTCTGGGAGAAAAATTACCTGCTTTTTAGTCCAAATTTTTCTGTTAAAAAGCTGAAATAGTACATATTTTGAACACTTCCATCTGCATTCACTGATAAACATTAATACTTGACATGCCACACCTGTTCATGTGCTCTTACTCTTTTGAGGCTCATCCTCTCGAAGTGCTTCAGCACCTCCGGAGCACAAGGACAGCCCTGCAAAACCGCAGCACTCTTCACACCCAGGAAAACGAGCACATCAAGTAGACATTTGTTGCGGTCCCGGTCCAGCAGGACCGCGTGTTGTTGTGGAATGCTTGTCCTATGTCCCCGGACAAGTGACGAACAAATTCACACGGACTAAAGAAATGCGGTGGACAAAAGGGACGGGTGGCTGATCTCTCAAAGAGAGAAAAGCCCCCACTCCTGCCTCGACAGGCTTTTATTGAAACTCCAGGTCCATTACATTCAGGGTAGTCCTCATTTACTACGCATAGGTTTGTTTTAGGTGGTTAACTATTACAGATACCAAAGAAAAGAAGGTTGCTGATCACTTCCAAGATAGGATACAAAGTGGAGAGGAGGATTAGCTAGTGACACATATACTTTGGGAGTCTGGCCCAAGTCAAAGTAAACTTCTGCTGTCTCCATCCCAGGTGAAGGAATTTTTGCAAGAGCAAGTTTCAAAGCAGCCTAGGTACAGTTCAGGCCTGATTACCCACGGGAAACCTATCCACTAATACACTTTGCACACCGCACACTATCCGGACTGCATTCAGACCGGAGCTGAGTCACAGAATGTATTACTTATGAACAGGTTCCCCACAGACATTTCTCTAAATGCACGCGTTTTGATTGCTGGAGTGGGCGCTCTGGTGGCTCTCTGTTGACGTACTCAGGTGCCTGTACCTCTGACCTGTGACGGGCTAAAATACCTCCGGCAGAGGCTGCACAAAGCAAAGTTTGCCCTTAGAGTAGAATGGCCCTGCCTGGACCCAGAGCGATCAAAGCCTGCTCCTTGATGAACAGAGATTGCGACTTGCCCCACTGACACCTGGAAACAACTGTGTTTACGTTGGAGGCTTTGTTCTCTTCAAGTGCCTGCTTCAACACAGCATCAGGTTTAAACACTTAAAGAGATTGCCTCTTTGGTTTTATCTTAATTCTTAGTATTGTTCAGATTCCCGTCTCTGCCACTGACCTTAGACCGTGAGAAGCTGGCATCTTCAGCGACTGAGCCTGCAAGTGTTGTACCAGGCTTCCAACGGCCTTTCCTCCCTGACACTGGGAAATCAAGGCCTGCCTATTCCATCCTGGCTGAGACAGCAGCACCTGCCCTCAGACTCACCTAATGCAGGGGGCATTTTTTTCGGGGCATTTCCCAAGAGTAGAAAAGAGGAGCTGCAAACAACAGTGACAAGCCCTAGCATTTCTCCCTGGCCTGCCCTGGGAGTGGCCCAGCCCAGAATAAGATTTTAAATGCTAATTTTCCCCAAACCACAGGTGAATAGGATTGCCTACAAAAATGAAGGCATTAGGCTTATAGCAAAGTGGGTAGGTGAACCCCAAATCAATGTAAGTTACTATACCTACCTCTCCTTTGAATAGTTTTCCCTAGAGGTGGAAGCCATCTATGAATTTCTGCTGTCTTTCACTGGAGAACAGACAGACTATAGGTAACATCAAGGGCAAGGCTCAGCCCACTACTCTATCCTTGTTACCAGTTCTTCTGTACTTAACCTGTGGTGCTTTCTCATTCCCATGGCAACAGGTCCGAGTGCTACACAGATCCCAAACAAAATCTGCCCCGTGTTTCTTTATCCGTCTGCTTTGCTTCTTAGCAACTGGGATTTCTTCCCCCATTCTCTGCTTGAGTTCCTGCAGGCCTCCCCCTGGGGGAGGCGCTCCCCTGCAACTGCCCTTGTGTGACCTTAGACAAGAGCCTCCCTCTCTCTGAGCCTGAGCGCCTCATCTGTGAATAGCGGCGACCAGGCTAGTGGACCTTGAAGGTCTCTCCTCAGGTCTTCTCATTCTAAGTCCCTTTTTCTCTAAATACATGACTACGTTTTCAAGTTCGAAGTTAGAAGACTTACATACCTCTGGCTCCTTGGTTCCAGTTTATGAAGTTAGAATAGGTATAAAAATGTGTGTAAGCATATATATACTTTATTTGACAAGTGCTCAAAGTACATACCACTTTTTCCCATAAAACTTCAGAGCCAGGAACAGAGGTTGCCTTGTCCGTGCTCTCGTTTTGCCAACAAGGACACAAGCACCAGAGCCCAGGTGGCAGCAGCAGCGTGGAACCCAGGTATTTTCACTCCCCATCCAGTGATCTTTCCATGTGAATGCTCTGCCTTTTGGGTGAATAATTCACAGCATTTTTCAGGACTTTCTACAGCAAATTTTCCAACCCTGTGTCTGTTAGGAACTGAACTGCACAGCCAAGTACCAGGGGGACTCCCTGATCCCATACACCCACACCTACCCAGGAACAAAGTCAGCATGATCTCTTGCAAACCTGGCCCTAACAGGCCTGGGTTGGCCCCTCTGAGGGTCCCATCTTTCATCACTCTGTGGACAGAAACAAGCACCTGCACAGAAGGCAGGAAACAGAAGAAAGAGGCTGGCATTTTCCAGTCCGGGCAAATTACTTAATCTCTCTGAGCCTCAGTTTCCTCCTCTGTAACCTGAGCACAACAATACATTCAGAGTTGAGAGTGTCTACACATAGTAGTCAGCAAATGTCCATTTCTGCCTCTGCACCTCAACCCCATTTCTAGGGCGGCACCATCAATGCTCCATGAAGATTCTCTTCACGGACAAAAGTGTAGTGATTACGGGAGGGAAAGGGGGTGGGGGGAGGAGATGAGGGTAAAGGGGAATAAAGAGTGATGGAAAGTGACATGACAGGGTGGTGAACATACAATACAATATGCAGATGGTGTATTATAGAAATGTGCACCTGAAGCCTATATAATTAACCAATGTCACCCCAATACATTCAATACAAATTTTTTAAAAGGATTCCCTTGGTGGATGATCCTCAACAAATGTTTAGTTCCCCTAGCCTCTCAAAATGCTTCTGCCTTCCTTTCTTCCGCCCCCAACAACAGACTTGACAAAGGCTTAGGGATGCAACATCAGCATAGCATTGCCCAAACCTCGCAGAGTTAGTGAGGTAGAGGCCCTGAATGGACATTCCAAATACAAGGGGTGAGCTTTGCCAATTTCTTGATATTTATCATGGCCTGCTTCTTGGAGATAGTGGTGTGCTGGCTGGAATTGAGCTGCAGTCTTCCAGGATCCTAGAGACTAGGAAAGGCCGGGAACAAGCCCTCACTGGTCCAGCTCAGCTGGTCGGGCATCGTTTCACAAAGCAAAAGGCCGCAGATTCATTTCCCAGTCAGAGCATGTGCCTGGGTTATGCAAGCGAGAGGCAACTGGTGCTTCTCTCACACATGGATGTCTCTCTCCTCTCTTTCTCCTTCCCTTCTCCTCTCTCTAAAAATAAATGAAATCTTTAAAAAATAGACCCAGGAACAAGGGGATGAGGGGCAAGACTGAAGAAGGGTCCCACTCTCCCAGTCTCCCTCTTGCCTCCTTTCCACTGTCTTCCTACAAATGGACTGTTTTGAGACCCAGTTCTGACCAAGCCAGTCCTTCCTTAAAACAGCTCACAACCCAGGCTCCTGAGCTAAGCCACAGTGTTAAGCCTCCCCTCCTTTTTAGAATTTCCTACCAACCCGCAAGTTCTGCCTATTAAAATGTTTTTCAGCCCTGGCTGGTGTAGCTCAGTGGATTGAGTGTGGGCTGTGAACCAGGGGGTCGCCAGTTCGATTCCCAGTCAGGCCACACGCCTGGGCTGCAGGCCAGGTCCCTCGTATGGGGCACGTGAGAGGCAACCACACATTGATGTTTCTCCCTCTCTCTCCTTCTCTTCTCCTCTCTCTAAATATGAATAAATAAAGTCTTTTTTAAAAAAATGTTTTTCAACCCTCAAACTTTACGCTAAATGTCCACCTCTTCCAGGAAGTGCCTGCCTGTCCTCTGTCAGAGGGAGGCACCGCTGCTTCAATTTACCCAGTATTTGATTTCTGACCTTCTGATCTAGTGAACTGTCTTCACATCTGTCCCCACAGTCTGAAGATGATCGAGAACCCCAAAGAACTTTTGTTTACATGGGTTATATCTATCAACATCTACCATATTAAACTAGAACCCTTTACATGCTAAGATAAATATATTTTTATTAAAAGAACTCCATTCTCCAAATCAAAAAGAAATTAGTAAGAAGGGTAGCATTGTTTTACATTTTTTCAAATCTCATTAACGCCTGGCTTAATAGCAGACAGCTATACAGTCATCTCCTTCTGCTTGCAGTCAGTCAGCCTCTGGAAAATCACACTGTATACTCGCAACTGAGAGTGAAGATAATGTCAGTGTCATTGTAAAAATACTTTTGACCCCTCAGATCCTCAGTGTAGTCCACATCTGAGGGTCCAAGAAAAGGCTTGCCCCTTAGACAAAAGCAGCCTGAGGCCCCACAGGGGGTGGATAGAGTAGAACTTGGGGGTTGGGGGAATCACCTGAGTGCGAGGCCTGCGTTAGGACCACAGAATCTGTCTCCTTTGTTTCTTTCCTTTCCACTGAGTTCCCCAACTTTCTTCCTCCTTTCTGCCTCGGCTCCAGTTAGAGTGAGAGAGGGGCACCAGAAAGAATGCACTTCGGATTTACCGGGTCCTGCGTGCAACTCTCGTTTCTGTATCTTACCAGCTGTGTGAAATTGGGGAACCCCTCTACCTAACCTCTCGAAGCCTTAGTGCCATCATCTGAAAAATAGTTGTGCTGCCTCACAGAGTCACTAAAAGAGAGAAACTGCATGGAAGACCTGTTGCCCAGGTCCTAACACATAACAGACATTCTATAGATGGCAGCTGGAAATATTATGCTGCCTGCCTACCTCCTGCCCTGCCTGATTCTCAGCCTGTGCATGGCTAACACAAATCAGATTAACCATTCCTGGCCTTTCCCCCTGAGGACAGCTGGGCCAGGCTGAGAATTTCCGAGAGAACTTCACTGGTGGAGAAAGAGGCATGATGTGATCTGTTCACAGAGCACAGGCACCCTCTCCTGCAACAGCAGACGGCACCAACGGCCAGCCTCCACAGCCCCTCTGAGCGGCCTGCCCTGAACAACCCTATCTGAGGCCCTGGGCACCTTCTCCTTCTCCTCTGTCCTTTCTCTTGTATGTTCTTCCTATAATGGCTTATCTCCTTGTCCTGGACATACAGGTGCTTTAACGGGGGCCTTCCACAGACCCAGGCTTGGCCAATGCCCCAGGCATCCTAATGGGGAGGAGCAGTGGACAGCTGGTTTTGTCCAGGGCTTTTAGGACTCATAGGCCTTGAACCTGCCAAACCCTTACACCCAGCTTCTATGACTCCCTGATGCTTTCAAAGAGTCCCCATTGTCCTTCTTCCCTCCCAGCACCCCTCAAGTGCTCACCCAGTACACACCTGGTCACACCCCCACACAGAGAGCACCTAGTGTCCTCTGTGCTCTCAGCCACTGCCTGTGCCTTTACGGACTGCTGCCTTGTGCCAGGGCATTGACCTTAGCACCCTCAGCTGAGCTGGATTAAGGGACCGTTTCATGCCTTTGCAAATTCCTTCTGGCTGCTGCCCCTTCCCCCACACAAAGCCAAAGCAGCCAGGACCCTGAGCCAGCCTGCCTGTTGTCGCCTGAGAGCTGGTCTAGTCTGGTAGCCCATTCTCTCAGGAGGCACAGGCTATCCCTTTGACAGGGGCTTTGGCGTCGGGAAGTGGGCCCTTGAGGGTCTTGGGCTTTTGCAAGGGCTCCAGAAAGCCATGCAGAGTCTTGAGCCATGAAGGACTGCTCAGATACCATCCTGTGTGTGGAGTCGGCAGAACTGAGCAAGGTAAGGATCACAAGGGACCACTCTTCCAAACACTAGGTGCCCGCCTAGGGCTGGCAGTGCCCAGCGGACACTCCTGCCAGGCAGTGCTGCCATCTTGCCCTCAGCTCTAAAGTCTCTCTCTTTCAGACTGAATTTCGCAACCCTGCTTTTGAGCCCGAATCAGGGCCACCTTGCCCTCCACTGGCCTTTCGAGAGGACGCCAGCTGTGGCATCCGAGCTCCCTGGCATGGTAACCATCTCAGGAGGGTGGCCTTGGGGGCAGGACTGAGAGGTCCGAGAGCTGGGGGCACTGTGAGGGGTGCCAGAGGGAGGGGGCCTCAAAATCCCACCCCACCTGTCCTCAGGTTGGCGTCCCCGAGGTCTGCAGGCAGACTGCCATTTCTCCTGGCTGTGTGTGCTGCTGTTGGCCAGCTTGCTGCTCCTGCTGCTGGGGCTGCTGGTGGCCATCATCCTGGCCCGTAAGTACTCACAACCTGCTTGGGAGAAGGGCTCTCAAACGAGACTCCATGAGCTACGCTACCCAACTCCCAGGGATTCAGTTCCTCTGAACCCCACTCCCCCATCTTTCTGCCTCCAGAGTTACAGGCTGCACCCCCATTTGGAGCCTCCTATCATCCACTGCCTACCAGAGGCCTCACCACCACTGGCACTCCCCCTACCATGACCACTACCACCTCTCAGACAACTGGGACCCCTAAAAGACAGCAGGAGGCAGGCATGAGACCCACATCCCAGTCCAGTGAGTATTAAGGGCAGACCTTCCTGAAGGGCCCAAGATGGCAGGAGGGAGGGGGGCCAGGAAGAGGCACCTTGGAATAAAGGATCTCTCTCCTTTTGAGCTCTGAACTCTAGCCTCTATCTCTGCAGCCTGTGGGGGCCTCCTTCCTGGACCAAGTGGCTTTTTCAGCAGCCCCAACTACCCAGACCTTTACCCACCCAATGCCCACTGTGTGTGGCACATCCAGGTATCCACAAACCATACCATACAGCTCAAGATCGAAGCTCTCAGCATAGAGAGTATGGCCTCCTGTCTTTTTGATCGCTTGGA
Source organism: Macrotus californicus (assembly GCA_007922815.1). Taxonomy (NCBI): domain Eukaryota; kingdom Metazoa; phylum Chordata; class Mammalia; order Chiroptera; family Phyllostomidae; genus Macrotus; species Macrotus californicus. Next base: position 66,354 of record VMDR010002827.1, read on the forward strand.
AATATTCCTTGAGCCCGAAGGCCCTCTCCTCAGGTGGGTCCCTCTGCCCCCAGGAGGTCCCACTCCTATCCTGAATCACTGTCTGGAGGGCGGGGCCAGGGAGCTACAGTGGGAAAGGCTTGACCGCTGGACCCAGCTCTGCTGTGTAACCTTGGGAAGGTCACTTCCCCTCTCTAACCACATTTTGCAGATCTGTGAAACAGAGCCCCTACTTCCTTTCCCATGAATAAATGCTGCAAGGATAGATGTGCAAGTACTAGGAAGATCAGAGCTCCCTGGGAAATGACATTAGCCTTTTTGACTACATTGTCACAAGTTTGGAGCTTGAGGAAAGAGGACTGCCGGGCCCAGGCAGGCTCCATTCTGACTGGCCCTGTGCTCTGAGCCTCTGTCACCCCTGACCTGGCTTCTTGCAGAGTATGTGGGAGGGCGCCTCCCCCCACACTCAACACCAATGCCAGCCACCTCCGGGTGGCCTTCGTCTCTGACAGCAGTGTGGAAGGATTTGGTTTCTATGGCTGGTACCAAGCTGTGGCGCATGGGCATGGTGAGTGTTTTCCCACCATGTCCCAGCTACATGACAATGGTCTACTTCACTCCCCTCCAGTCACTCCCAGCACTGGCAAAATGGCTGGAGACTCATGTTTCTGAGTCCAGATGCTCCCCCCCCCAACCCAGGGAGCTGTGCCCATGATGAGTTCCCCTGTGACCAGCTCCTCTGCCTGCTGCCGGACTCCGTGTGTGACGGCTTTGCCAACTGTGCTGACGGCAGCGACGAGAACAACTGCAGCGCCCAGTTCTCAGGTGTGGGCCCCGGGGCGGGCACCATCTTCGGGCCTCTGACGCAGGTTCAGGCTGAGCTCCCCAGCTCTGGCCCAGCCCCATATCTGCCTGGTAATTCTTTGGCCTAGAACCTGTTTCCCACAGGCGTGTCCGAAACTCTCCTCTACAGTTAGCGCAGGCCCTGCTGGGCAAAGGCACAGACACTGGTCAACTCGTGAACCCCTCCTCCTCTCCACAGGATGTGGGGGGAACCTGACTGGCCTCCAGGGAAATTTCTCTGCTACCAGCTCCCTGCAGGAATACCCTCACCAAAAGGTAAGCCAGCACACCATGGGGAGGGCAATGTAGCACCCATAGGCACAACCTGAGCACCCAGCTAGTGTGGCTATGAATAGCATGATAGACACTGCCTGGTACTTGGGAAGGTCAGAGATCAAGCAGGCAGGAAGAGAGCATTATTGAGTGCCTACTACACACCCAGATGTTCCCATGTGCAGCAAACCTATCTCTGAGACCAGATGAGTTCAAAGTCCCTCCCTATCTGAAGAAGCACCTATGATGAGAGCTAGGGGGGCAGTGCCCACTCACACCCTGCCTAGCCTGCAGCAAGAAGGAAGGCTTTCTGGCGCTCAACCCAGATGCCCAGATGGGACAAAAGGAACCTATGAAGTATGTCATCTGTGCCCTCCCCCAGCTTTGCACCTGGCATATCTCAGTTCCTGCCGGACATGGCATAGAACTACAGTTCCACAACTTCAGCCTGGAAGCTCAGGAAGAGTGCAAGTTTGACTACGTGGAGGTGTACGAGGGCAACCACTCAGGGGCCCGCGGCCTCCTGGGCAGGTACCCACAGTGCCGGGGGAGGGGCCCAGGGTCAAGTCCATCCTCCACAGTCTGCCAGTCACGGCTCTCTACGAATTAGCCGCTTGCTCCCTAGCTTCATTTTCTTTGGCTACTCCAAGCCAAAGTCTTTTCACTGTCACCCTAAAAAACCTTGTCCCTTCTTACCTCAGAGCCTTTGTTCCTTAAACCGCCCTCCTCCGGGAGGCCCTGTCCAAGGCCCACCCCTCCCAGTTCTCCGACCTGCAGGTCCAATCCCACCCCACTAAGGGACACGCACTGAGTTCTCTCATCTCCAAGGGGCTCAAGCAGTTCGCTTAATATTGTACTTTGTCTGCTGAGTACATGTGTCTTCCTCACCAGACCCTAAGTTCCATGTCTCAGATATGCCTCCCATCTGCTCTGGCATCACCCAGAGCACCCAGCTCCGGGTGAGGCCTGTGGGCAGCCTCAGTGGACCCCAGCCAGCCAGGAACACCATGCTCAGGACTGCTCTCTGCTTTGGGCAGGTTCTGTGGAGCACAGCTGCCCCCTCGCCTCGTGTCCTCACACCACCAACTGGCTGTACTCTTTAGGACAGGTCATGGCATCAGCAGCACGGGCTTCTCAGCCATCTACCGGGCCCTCAATGCCACAGAGAGTAGGTGCCCTTCTGCAAGCAGGTGTGCACAGTAGAAGTGCCTCCAGGAGAATGGGGAAGGGCTCTGGATCCTGGTCAGCACACCGTGAAGGCAGTGGGGGACAGACATATCTGAGGGCACTGCCATTCCTCCTGTGCTTACAGACCCCTGCGGACCCCAAGAATCCCCCTGCCAGGATGCAGGATGTAAGAGTTCGCAGTGGATGTGTGACACATGGAGAGACTGCGCAGAGAGAAGTGACGAAAAGTGCAGCAGCCCCTTGTTCCCATCCCCAGGTGAGAAGCCTGCATCAGAGCCCCATGGACAAGGACTGGCAGACCTGAACAAGCTGGGTACCCATTCATAACACTCTTCATAATGGCCATCCCTATCCTCCCTGATGGGGGGATTCACTATCCTGAATCTTCACAGAGTCCTGTGTCACCTTCAAGTTAAATGGGAATCAAAGGTCAGGGCTTCAAGAACCAGCCCAGTCTTGTCACAGAGAGAGAAAGCCCTTCTCCACAGCCCACCTCAAAGAAGAAGGTGAAATCAGGGAAGTTCCTTCTAGATGTTGAATGGTCTCCGCTAATGCTGGTGTTCCATGCTCCCTGAGATCAAAGACGCGCCTGCATGATGCCCAGGGCTGGCCAATGATGCTTGGAGGAGGCTCTAGCAAGGCTGTCCAGCCTGCGGCCCACAGGCCACATGCAGCCCAGGATGGACATGAATGCGGCCCAACACAAAATCATAAATTTACTTAAAACATCATGAGATTTTTTTGTGTGATTACATGTCACAATGCATGTAATGTGCGGCCCAGAGATGCCGAAAGGTTGGACACCCCTGCTAGAGGATAACAGAATCCTAAAAATGTGTAAAGCATCTCTCCATTTTATCTCCTTTGATTCTCACAACTCTCTTCCGACCCAACAGAGTGATTAGGTGACTTGCTCCCAGTTAGACAGCCAGGTGGTCCCCACAGTGACCCTCCCCTCCCACCCCTGCAGAGATGGCCTGTGAGCCCGTCCAAGTGGAGATGTGCATCGGGCTAAGCTACAACACGACGGCCTTCCCTAACATCTGGGTGGGCATGGCCACACAGGAGGAGGTGATGGAGATCCTCAGAGGTTACAAGGTGCTCTGGGAAGAGATAAGAAGGGACCTCCCCCGACCCCCAGGAAGGGGAGGGAGCCTGTGGTGCAGGTGCTTGATGGCTGATCTTCTTCCACAGAGCCTGACAAGTCTATCCTGCTACCAGAATTTCCGGAGGCTCCTCTGCGGGCTGCTGGTGCCTCACTGCACCCCACTAGGCAGTATTCTTCCTCCCTGCCGCTCTGTCTGCCAGGAGGCAGAGCGCCAGTGCCAGTCTGGTCTGGCACTACTGGGTACCCCCTGGCTCTTCAACTGCAACAGGCTGCCTGAGGCACCTGGCCTGGGCGCTTGTGCCCAGCCCTGATGCTGAAGTGGACTCCTCTCCTCTGCCTGCCCATTCTCCTTTGCCTATCAGGGTGGGCAGGCAGGGCAACAAAGGAAGGGGGACCAGTATGGAACTTTGCCCATCCTCTCTGGGGCCCCCGGGGAAGGGGAGAAGTCCTCAGCCAGGCTAATGAGACCCTTCCACTCTCCCAGCTCCTTCCTTTTCCCTATACTAGACCCTGCTGCCACAGGCAGCAGGCCTGGCTCCAGGTTGTGCCATTGACAACCTAGACTGTTTCCTACCCAAGACCCTGTTTCCTGTCTTCTGCCTTCTCCCTCTGCATCTGCTTTTCCAAGTTCCGTTTTCATTTATTCAATGAGTCTCTTGTAACGTGGCAGGCTCTGTTCTAAGTCCTGGGTATCCAGCTATCTGCCTCCAGAACTCTCCCCCCTCAGTTCTCAGCTTGTATTTCTCCTGGACTTGAGTCTTGTCCTTAGTCTCTGTCACTCACTCTCTCTTCTCCCAGCTCCTTGGAGCAATGGGTGCCCTGAGTGTCTGTCTCACGGCTCTGACTCTCTGTGTCCGGCTCAAGTCTCTCTCCCCCTCCTTTCTCCCCGCAAACTTTGGCCCCACGCCTGGCACACCACGAGTTATTTCCTTGCTATTTCCCGGCGGGAGCACTGGGTTTCCTCTTGGAGTCTGGGAGGAGCAGCGCAGAGCAGGCAGAGAGAGAAGCAGGCAGGACCAGGGGGACCGCGCGGGCTCCCGGCGCCTGGCTAGAGAGAAGCGCGGAGGCTGGAGCAGAGGTCAGCTGCAGGGTCCGAAGAAGCAAGCGGCGGGAGGGAAGCCAGAGAGAGAGGGAGCCGCGCCGGGAGCCAGGAAGGGGGTGAGCCTGGTGGAAGGGAATGAGGATGGGGGAGGGCAACAGTGGGAAAGACTAGGCGCGGGCCAGGGTGGGGATAGAGGGAGGAGCCCGGCCTCTCCCTTCCTTCTCAGCTGTGCTTTCAAGGTTCTCGGGTCCAGGGGCACCCCATCTCTTTGTGTCCCCGCGGCTACTCAGCTACAGGGATATGGCAGTGGGGTGGGGATCGACTCGGCTGACCTGCGGTGGAGGGCAAAGCAGGCCCCAGAATTCTGGGCCCGACTCCTGTCCCGCCCGGCCCACAGACTACGAGAGGACCCCGGCGTTCGGGCTCCCCGTGCCAGCGCCATGAGGCCACTCCTCGCCCTGCTGCTCCTGGACCTGGCGGCCGGCTCGCCCCCGCTGGACGACAACAAGATTCCCAGCCTGTGCCCGGGGCACCCTGGCCTTCCAGGCACGCCGGGCCACCACGGCAGTCAGGGCCCTCCTGGCCGCGATGGTCGAGACGGCCGAGACGGCTCGCCCGGGGCTCCCGGAGAGAAAGGCGAGGGCGGGAGGCCGGGTAAGAGCGCCACAGGGACGTCAGAGCGGGCCGGGCCCCGCTCCAGCTCTGCAGGGCTCGGAGTTCCCGCCAGGGGGCGCTGCTCCGGCCCCGCCCATTCACGCGCCGCCCCGGGAGGGAATCGGAGAGCGCAACTCACCCGCGGGATCAGAACCCCTGGGACCACCTTTGAGCAGGGGGTCGGCTGTGTCCCCGCCCTGCGGGACACCGGGTGGAGGGGGTGAGGAAGGAGAGGGAGGCTAGAGCCCGGGGCGGGACGAGCGGGGAGGTTGCGGGCTGGGGAGCTTAGAGAGGACAGGGAGGCTCCTCAGTCGCCCTCTGCGCACACCGCTGCGGGCGGACCGGCCCCTGCACTCACGCGAACTTCTCCCCTTACCCCCAAGGAATACCGGGGCCCCGTGGGGAGCCCGGTCCGCGAGGAGAGGCGGGCCCTACGGGGCCGACCGGGCCTGCGGGGGAGTGCTCGGTGCCTCCGCGCTCCGCCTTCAGTGCCAAGCGCTCCGAGAGCCGGGTGCCTCCGCCGTTAGATGCGCCCCTACCCTTCGACCGGGTGCTGGTGAATGAGCAGGGTCATTACGACGCCGCCACCGGCAAGTTCACTTGCCAGGTACCAGGAGTCTACTACTTCGCGGTCCACGCCACGGTCTACCGGACTAGCCTGCAGTTCGATCTGGTCAAGAATGGCGAGTCTATCGCCTCTTTCTTCCAGTTTTTTGGGGGGTGGCCCAAGCCAGCCTCTCTCTCCGGGGGCGCCATGGTGAGGCTGGAGCCCGAGGACCAGGTGTGGGTGCAGGTGGGTGTTGGTGATTACATTGGCATCTATGCCAGCATCAAGACGGACAGCACTTTTTCTGGATTTCTGGTCTATTCTGACTGGCACAACTCCCCAGTCTTCGCTTGATTGCCCACTGAAAAGTGAGCCTACGCTTTCTCACTGCCTGGGGGCGGGGCGGGGCAGAACGGGGGCGGGGGGGTGGGCGGTGCACACTGTTAGCCACATCATCGGTGAAGGCTGGCCCCCTGGAATGTTGTGAATGACTAGCAGGGGCAGTGGGAGCCTGTCCAGACCTGCTGCTGGCAGGGAATGGGGACAGAGGCTGTCTGAGATCAGGGCCCGCAGCACAGGATACTGGCTGGATTTCTGCCCGAGACCAAAGGAGTGTGCTGTGCTGGCAGGTGTGGGTCTTCAGGCTCAGGACCCCAAGGTGGGGTGCTCTCTTCCTGGTTGTCTGCTTCGCTGTATCCTCCCTTTTCCCTTTGCTCCTGGGCCATTTTCTTAGAAACCATTCAATAAATCTTAAAAAAAAAAAAAAAACCCTCCAATCGGCTGAGCCGTTCTTTAGTGGGGAGGATGCCCTCATTCTGAAGATCAGGGAAGGGGAGAAGGTAGGACTCTTGGACTGGATGAGCTAAGGGGCAGGAGATACAGAAGGCAGGCCCAAGTGAGTGAAAGGCCGCTCAAAACTTGCCCCTGTGTAGGTTGTGAACAGGAGTTCCTAGTTGAGGAGGGTATCCTCCTGGTGTGGGGCTCTGGACATCTTTTTCTGACTCAGAGATGCCATATGAACTGGGTAGGTGCTATTTTTACCACACACACCCTGATCTTATCAACAAATAAGGATCCAGGGATTTTAATTTATGACTTCTCTGCTGCTTGCTTGGTCCCTGGATGACTGACTGGAAGGCTGTTTCACAATCACCCATTGGCAGGGAAGTGGAGTGTCCCTGGGTTTCTAGAGATAAGTAGCTTCTGAAATGACCACAAGAGGGCGCCCCGGATCTGGAATGCAGCAATGACCCTGGGTAGCTTGAGCTCTTGACTACTAGGTTGGTTAGGGGGAGAAAGGGTATGGAGATAGGCCAGTGGAACTGCAGATGGGGGTGGAGGGAAAAGGGCCCTATCCTCTCAGCTCCGGAAGTTTATCTTCTCATACAATGTTTATTCTCACATTAAACAGACTTAGGATTTCTAGCATAATCTCCTTGCTCAGCTCCCCTTCCAGGGTTGGGGGAAGGTAAGAAAAAGCTCTCCCTCAGGCCTCCCAACTCCAAAGTGGGGTTCTGAATGAACTCTACCCCTGCCGTGCTGGGCACAGCCTGGGTGGGCTGCGCCACCCAGTCTGAGCCCTTCGAGGCTCCCCTCCTCTGACCTTCAGAAGCCAGCCCTGGCCCCACACCCCAACCCAATAACTAACAAACCAGGGCTTGCCAGGTCCATATCAGCTCATCTTCTCAACCTGAGAAAAGTAGAGGGTTCTCTGTTTCTTTCTGACCTACCCCTTTTCCCTCTTTCCTCACTTCCAGAAGGCTGTTCCTGGCATTATACTCTTAGATTTAACATACAATTATGGGGGAATGTCCCCCTCTCTCTTGCTGATCATGCGAGGGCAGATATGACCAGTGGGGACTGGGCTAAGTGAGCTAGAAACAAGCATCAGGAGTAATGAGCTTCAGCTCCCTGCTCTCCACCAGGCCTCACAGCTACACTCTAGCACATCACAGTGCCATTCTATGCCAAGAGGCACAGACAAGCACTAGCTCCTACAGGGCTCAGAGAGTAGGCTGGATACCAGGTAGTAGGAACCCCAACCCAAGTTCCCTCCTGGGAAGACTGGCACCAGAGGAAAACCTGGGATGTGAAAGTTCACACTTCTCTCTACTAGGCCTTAAATTCTGGCAAAAATAGGAAAGGGAGGGCTTTCCAAAAGCCATGTGTATGAGGGCACAAATTGGAGGCGATGAAAGCCAGCCACACCTGGCATGGGCTTTTGCCAAGGCACAGTGCTCCCTCCCTGTCTTATCTCTTCCCCCACCAAGTTCCCCACAGACCAAACCCGATTCCAGCAGGACTGAAGGACCCAGCTATAGTGTCAGTTACCCTGACCAACTGTTCACCCTTGCAAAGATGCACACACAGGCTGTCAGTTGTCAACAAAACTTTATTCACTGGAAACTGGGCCAGGAGACCCCTCAGGGAACTGCATGCCCCTAGGTCCTGGTCCCTACTGTTTGGACCCTAGTGAAATGTGCATGGTCTACCCTCCCCAATGCCAGGGAGAGAGGCAGAAGGGGAATGCCATTTTTCTGTGATGTAGGGAGTGAAAAGGATATGAATAAAAATAGAAATCTGGTTCTCTCTCCTTGAAGCTCCAAGTAGAGCTGGGGTGTGAGGATTCATGGTCCCAAAGCCAGATACATGCCCTGCCCTCAGGGATAAACTCCTGACTACAGCTGCTGAATCATGTTCAGAGGGTGTCTCGTGAGATCATGACAGGCAAAACTGGTAGCTCTCAGGGCACCCAAAACCTATCAGGCACAAGAACTCTTCCTGAAAGCAAAGGTTCAAGATCATTCCAAGGCCCTGGAGTTGCCAAAACACCCAAATGACACTAATGTGCTGTGGCTGAAAAAGCTGGGGAGGCAGTGGGGAGGGGCAGGGAGAGGGCCTGCAAATCCCCAACAGAAAAACCAGAAGCAGAGAGACCCCCAGAGCCTGGCATTTGGGTAGGCCCTGGCAAGATGGAGGGGTGTCCACAGCAAACAGTCTCAGGGTCTAGCATAGTGACACACCACCCTCAACATCACAGGGACCCAGAGTCAAGAGAAGCTGTTAGCCTGTCCCCACCCAGGTCACAGTCTTCCAGGGTATCTCATCTCTCAATGCCCTGAATGTATGGCTTGGAGGCTTGGCATGACAGCCATGGGGGCAGAAGGGGATTCAAGCCAGGACCGAGAGATCAGGTGTTAACACTGTCCTACCACAGGTGCCTGTGAGGAGCATTGAGCTGGAGGAGTGGGCAAGGAGAGTGGGAGTTTTCAGAGGTAGACATTGAGGGTCTGCAGAATGCCCTGGCGGCAGAGTGGGCAGTTGCGGTGGTAGACTGGGTGGCGCATCAGAATTTCGGTGCAGGCCTGGCAGAGACACAGGTGCCGACAGGGAAGCAGCAGCACTGTCTTACTCTGGTCCTGGCAGATGACGCACTTCTTCCGCTCCTCTTGCTCCTTCAGTAACTTCCATGGGTCTTGCCCAGCTGTAGGCTCCTCCTCATTGAGTCTCTCCCTGCCCCAGGCAGCTGTCACTCTGGCCATTCTGACTTCCTCCTCTTCCACCTCTGATCTGGTCCCTGCTTCAGGAAGAGTGTCCTGTTGCCAGGTCCTGGCTGAAGGCACCCTCCCAGGGCCAACCTGGGGGGCCCCAGGAGCCCCTCCCCGGTTCGGCCAGCTTGCCAGCTGCAGGCTGCGGCTCCAGGCTCGGCGCCAAGTATCCAAGCCCAGTGCTAGGTGAGACAACCGCACAACATCCTCTCGAAGCCGGCGGTAGGATGGCCGGGCATGGAGCTGACTGAGTGCCCAGGTGGCCAGCCTCACGGTGAGGTCCGGGTGCAACACACTCACCGTTACAGCCAGCACACAAGCCAGCAGCACCAGGCCAGTGAGATTGACAAGCACAAAGCTGGCCAAGAGGCGGGCAGCTGATGCCAGGAGCTCCAGTGCTAGGTGGCAGGGGGTCCAGAGAAGGACGGCCATGGCTACAGCACTGCTGGAAACATGAGCTACGAAGGCAGCCATAGTGTCCGTCACCCTCCACAGCGGCCCCATCACCGCGTCCCATAAGGCCAGCAACAGGGAGAAGAGATTCTGAGTGCCAATGAGGCAGATGTTGACCAGGCTGTTGATCACGTAGGCCACCAGGCTCATGGCAATGGCACAGATGTCACAGGCCTGACGCAGCAAAGCATGGCCATTGGAGAGCACACTGAGGATGCCTCGGTGCAGTATGTCCCGGCTCCTCAATGCTCCATGAGAGGCTAGGTGTCCCAGGAGCTTCAGGCTCTCCAGGCCTGAGCAGCAGCTGTACAGCAGGGTACACAAGGCCTGAAAGCCCCCCAAAATGAACCGGACCAAGGTTTCCATGAAGGCCACCAGTGAAAACAGTACTCCGCGGCCCAAGTGCAGAAGACTAGTCAGTACAGTGTGTGGCAGGTTGTAGATGAAGGCTAGAAGCCAGGCCAGGGAAGCCAGGAGGGAGGACACCAGCAGGAAGTTGAGGTCCAACACCAAGGTCAGCACGTCCAGCACCAGGCCCACACCATTCACCACCAGGTACACGGCCTCCATGATAGGGCCACGGAGGTCAGTCAAAAGGAAGTCTGGCTCCCGGCTGAGGGAGGTGGCGAGGTTGCCCCAACAGCGGGGGGTGGAGGAGTCTGGGGTTAGTTGGAAAGGTAAGTGAGAGGTCTCCAACTGCGAGAACCAACAATCTGAGGAAGAAGTGAGGTGAGTGGGGTCTCAGTGGAGGGAACGAGGACCCGGCGCCGGGCCAGGAGTCCCGGCTTTGAAGGCTGGCTGTTGGGGAGGGAAGAAGCCAAACATCTCTAAAGTGGCGGTGAGCCCGGGGCGGAGGTGAGTACTCGGCTTTGGAGAGCTGGTGGTGGTGCACCGCAGCCCGGCAGTCAGTCAGAACGAGAGGACACCTGGAACGGTTGGGATGGGGCCGGGGCCGGGTGGGGCGGCGCAGGCTGGACGTGGGCTCGCGGTCCAGCTACGCAGGTTCCCCTGTCCCCGCCCGGCCCCCGTCCGCTGGGCTCGCGGCGCTTTGCGCTCAAAGAGGGAGTGGGGAAGGGACTCAACCTCAGCAGAGCCCAGGTGCGGCCTCCACTCCGCTGCGCGCTGCCATCTTGTGTGCGAAGAGGTGGGGCCAGACCCGTGACCAGAGGGAGGGACGACGAACTCCGGTCAATCAGCTAGGGCCAGCCGCAGGGGACGTCGAGCGCTCATTGGTCCGTTTGAAAGACGCTCAAAGAAGGGGAGAGGACAGACTGAAATCTCCGCCCTCCTCAGGCAGGGATTGGCCAGTTGAGACCGCCATCCAAATGTATTTGTGAAGCCTGGTGCTCTCTGCCAGCACGAAGGGTGATCTGAGGTTCATCCTTCCTGTGGTCACCATCGCTTCAGTTGCCTTCTTCTAGTGAACTCTTCATCTCCACGCTGGCCTGGAGAAGTCTCTGTCCCCCTTCACCCCTCCCTGAGCACTGCCTGAATCCTTCATTCCCTAAAGTGCCACTGATAAAGACTGGAATAGTGACAGGAGAAAATTTCTGAGATGTTTTAAATTAAGTTACAGCTGCTGGAAATTGAGAGAAAGAGACAGGATTAACCAGTTAATAGCTGTGGGCCAATTAACAAAAGGGTGCATGTTGGAGCTTTGAGTCAGCCATCTACTAGTGACCACTATATGTTGTCTGTGACCAATCAAAAATAGTTTGATGTAGTTCCATTTGTTTAGTTTTTCTTTGTTTTCTTTGTGTGAGGTGTTATGTCAGAAAAAAATATTGCTAAGATATTTGTCAGAGACTTTACTGCCTATGTTTTCTTCTAGTTTTATGGTTTCAAGTCATATATTTAAGCCTTTAATCTATTTTGAATTTATTCTTGTATGTAGTGTGAGAAAGTGGCCCAGTTTCATTTTTTGCATATATCTGTCCAATTTCCCAACACCATTTATTGAAGACTGTCTTTACCCCTTGTTTGTCATAGAATAATTGACCATGTAGGCATGGGTTTATTTCTGGGCTCTCTGTTCTGTTCTATTGATCTATGTGTCTGTTCTTACACCAGCACCAGGCTATTTTAAGTGCTATGGCCTCGTAGTATATAGTGTGATGCTATAGTTTGATGTCAGGTAGTGTGATACCTACAACTCTGTTCTCCTTTTTCAAGATTGCTCTTGCTATTCAGGATCTTTTGTGTTTCCATAAAATTTTTGGATTATTTATCTAGTTCTTTGAGAAACGCCATTGGTATTTTGATGGGAATTGTGTTAAATCTATAGATTGCTTTGGTTAGTACAGACATTTTAACAATGTTAGTTCTTCCTATCCATGGGCATAGATTTATTTGTATCTTCTTTTTCAAAAAAAAAGATTTTATTTATTCATTTTTTAGAGAGGGGGAGGGAGGGAGAAAGAGAGGGAGAGAATCATCAATGTGTGGTTGCCTCTTGTATGCCCCCTACTGGGGACCTGGCCTGAAACCCAGGCATGTGCCCTAGACTAGGAATTGAACCAGTGACCGTTTGATTTTCAGACCAGCACTCAACCACTGAGCCACACCAAGCAGAACTATTTGTATCTTCTTTCATTTCTTTCCTTAATGTCTTATAATTTTCTGAGTACAGCATTTTACCTCCTTGGTTAAATTTATTTCTAGGCATTTTATTTTATGCAATTATAAATGGCATTTAGTTTTTAATTTCTCTGATAGAGATTATTGGTGTATAAAATACACATTATTAGAATATAAAAATGCAACCAATTTCTAAATATTTATTTTGTATCTTGCTACTTTACTGAATTTATTGATCAGTTCTAGTAGATTTTCTGTGGAATCTTTTAGGTGCTCCTGAATAGACACTTCTCTGAAAAGAATACACAGATGACCAATGGACATATGAAAGATTGTCAACATCACTAATCATTAGAGAAATGCGAATTAAAATCACAGTGAAGTATCACCTCACACCTGTCAGAAAGGTTACCATCAGTAAATCTACAAGTATTGATGAGGATGTGGAGACACATGAACCTTTATGCACTCTTGGTAGGAATTCAGATTGATGAAGCCACTGTGGAAAACAGTATGGAGGTTCCTCAAAAAAATTAGAAATGGAATTGACTTATGACCCAGAGATTCCACTTCTGGGTATATAGCTGAAGAAACTTCAAACACTAATTCAAAAGAATATTGCAACATTATTTACAATAGCCAAGACATGGAATCAACCCAAATGTCCATCAAGAGACAAAGCAGATTGCCGTGACTGATGTGGCATCATCCTGCAAAGTGAAAGGTCACTGGTTCAATTCCTGGTCAGGGCACATCCTGGGTGGCAGTTTGGGTCCGTGGTTGGGGCATGTATGAGAGGCAACAGATCAATGTTTCTCTCTCACATTGATGTTTCTCTCCCACTCTTTCTCCCTCTCTTCCCCTCTCTCTATAAATAAATAAATAAATAGATAGATAGATAGATAGATAGATAAATAGGGAAAAGGCAATGGTACATATATACAGTGGAATATTACTCAGCCATAAAAAAAGAACAAAATCCTACCATTTGTGACAGCACGATGACCTAGGGTAGGGGTGTCAAACTCATTTTCACCGGGGGCAACATCAGCCTCACAGTTGCCTTCAAAGGGCAAAGTGTAATTTTAGGACTATATAAATGTAACTACTCCTTAACTAGGGGCAGGAGCTCGGTACTGCCACTGGGTAGAAACAAGGTGCTGGGCCAGATAAAACAAGATGGAGGGCTGGATTCAGCCCACAGGACTTATGTTTGCCACCTGTGACCTAGAGGGTATTATGCTAATGAATACACCAGAGAAAGACAAATACTATATAATTTCACTTACATGTGGAACTTAAAGAACAAAATTAACAAACAAAATAGAGATAGACTTATAGATATAGAGAACAGACTTATGGATGCCAGAGGGGGAGGTGGGTTGGGGACTGGGTGGAAAAGTTGAAGAGATTAGAAGTACTCATCAGTAGTTACAAAATAGTTACAGGGATATAAAGTACAGAACAGGAGATATAGTCAATACTGTTGTAATAATTATGTATGGTGCCACGTGGCTCCCTGATATATCAAGGGGAACACTTTGTAAAGTATATGATTTCTAACCACTATGCTGTGCACCAGAAACTAATACACAATAATGTCAAATGCAAACTGTAACTGAAAAATAAAATTTAAAAAATATTGTATTTTTTTACAGACTGACCCCCTTTCACCTTATCCCACCCACCTTATCTATAACCAATGTAAATTCTTTCAAACAACTTACATCTTTCTTCCTCAAAACATAATGTATAAAAGCCCCCATCACCTCAAGGACTGAGGACATACTTATCTCTTCCACCTAGCCATGCTACTGGTGGTTAAGATTGCATGCCTCAAAACCTTTTCTGGCTAGCAGTATGGCCCAATAAACCCTTTTCTTCCATTCAAAAAGGTTTTCGGGAGACTTCCAGTCAAGATGGTGGCATAGATAAACATGGCTCATCTCCTCGCACAACCACATCAAAATTACAACTAAAACATAGAACAACCATCACTCAGAACCATCAGAAATTGAATGGAATGGAAGTCTGACAACTATGGAGTTTTTAAAAATACATCCTACCAGACTGGTAGGAGGGGTGCAGACATGGAATGGGCTGGTCCCACATCCACATTTGGTAGATAAAAATTCAGGAGGGATATCTCAGGAGTGAGGAGTCCCAATCTCACACCAGGCCTCCCAGCCCAGGGTTCCAGTACCAGGAAGATAAGCCCCCCTGACATCTGGCTGCAAAAACCAGCTGGGATTGAGTCAGTGGAAGAAACTTCTGGAGTCCCAAGCAGTTCTTCTTAAAGAACCCACACACAGACTTACTCATACTGACTCCCTCTGAGCTCAAGCACCAGGGTAGCAAATTGAAAGTCACCAGTGGGGAGACTTCCGACCAAGATGGAGGCGTAGGTAGACACACTGTGCCTCCTCGCACAACCAAAAGAAGGACAACAACACATTTTAAAGCAAAAAACAACCAGAACTGAGAGAAAATCAAACCGTATGGAAGTCCGACAACCAAGAAATTAAAGAAGAAACTTTCATCCAGACTGGTAGGAGAGGCGAAGAGGACTCACGCGGCAGGGCGGTGGCTGGCAGATCGGGGAAAGGCATGGCTGGCCAGGAGAGGTGGCGGCTGCGGACCAGGCGTCCCACTCCCTCGTGAGGATAAACCAGGAGGAACAACTGGGGAGACAGACCCCGCAACCCAGAGTTCTAGCTCTGGAAAAAAAGCCTCAAAGCCTCTGATTGAAAACTCCTATGGGGGTTGATGAGGCGGCAGCGGGAGAAACTCCCAGCCTCACAGGAGAGCTCGTTGGAGAGACCCACAGGGTCCTAGAGCGTACACAAGCCCTCCCACCGGGAATCAGCACTGGAACCAGCACCAGAGGGGCCCGATTTGACTGTGGGTGGCACGGAGGGTCACTGAAGGCCAGCAGAGAGTGGAGCAACCGCCATTGTTCCCTCTTGGTCCCCTCCCCCACAATCAGCATCACTACGCAGTGACATGGCCACCTCGTCCTGGTGAACACCTAAGGCTCCGCCCCTTACTATGTAACAGGCGCACCAAGACAACAAAAATGGCCCAAATGAAAGAACAGATCAAAGCTCCAGAAAAATACAACTAAGCGACGAAGAGATAGCCAACCTATCAGATGCACAGTTCAAAACACTGGTAATCAGGATGCTCACAGAATTGGTTGAATTTGGTCACAAATTAGATGAACAAATGAAGGATACGATAAGGGAAATGAAGGAAAATGCACTGGGAACCAACAGTGATGGGAAGAAAAACGGGACTCAAATCAATGGTGTGGACCAGAAGGAAGAAAGAAACATTCAACCAGAACACAATGAAGAAACAAGAATTCAAAAAAATGAGGAGAGGCTTAGGAACCTCCAGGATGTCTTTAAACATTCCAACATCCGAATCATAGGGGTGCCAGAAGGAGAAGAGGAAGAGAAAGAGATTGAAAACTTATTTGAACAAATAATGAAGGAGAACTTCCCTAATTTGGCAAAGGAAATAGACTTCCAGGGAGTCCAGGAAGCTCAGAGAGTCCCAAAGAAGTTGGACCCAAGGAGGAACACACCAAGGCACATCATAATTACATTACCCAAGATTAAAGATAAAGACAGAATCTTAAAAGCAGCAAGAGAAAAGGAGATAGTAAACTACAGAGGAGTGCCCATCAGATTGTCAGCTGATTTCTCCAAAGAAACCTTGCAGGCAAGAAGGGGCTGGCAAGAAGTATTCTAAGTCATGAAAGGCAAGGACCTACATCCAAGATTACTCTATCCAGCAAAGCTTTCATTTAGAATGGAAGGACAGATGAAGTGCTTCCCAGATAAGGTCAAGTTCAAGGAGTTCATCATCACCAAGCCCTTATTATATGAAATGTTAAAGGGACTTATCTAAGAAAAAGAAGATCAAAAATATGAACAGTAAAATGACAACAAACTCACAGCTATTAACAACTGAACCTAAAACAGAAACAAAAACAAACTAAGCAAACAACTAGAACAGGAACAGA